>JAQGAW010003095.1:0-13338 GCA_034698025.1 Phthiracarus crinitus | reverse complement strand
TCGTAAATAGATCTTCAAAGTACGAATATTTGATAAAAAATTCATTTTCTAGAATATTAAATAAAGACGCTATTTATTGCGAAATACATTTAACAAATGATTTGGATGTAATTAATTGAAAATGTTGTCCAATTATTTATGTATCGAAAATTTCAGTTGAATAATAATGGCATTAAGTAAGTAATTGTTTTAATACTCGTAAAACACTTTTAAAACCATTCATATGGTTCTAAATGGTCAAAGTTCTACACGTAAACAAAAAGTTATAATTATTTTAATAATGTATTACTTTTAAAGCGACTTTAAAGTTTTCCACATAATTAATAATAATAAAATATTTTTTCATAATTAGAAATATCATGCCATCTTTTATTGCGATTCATTCACCAAATTCTTTGCATACGACATGAAATAAGTATAGCCATTTGAAAGACCAGATTACATGCAGTAAAACTATCGTGAATTCATTAGAATCACCACACAGTACTGGAAATTGTACTTTAATATCATATGTCTAATTGGTTTTAATTATCAATCATTTGAAATGACGTTTAATTCTTTATCATTTAATGCTTACGTTACTGCTAATCCAAAACCTATTTTCGAAATCAATGGAATTATATCTGTTAACGAATTACCAGCGATTTCAATATGCAAAAAATTAGATGAAACGTTTAATAATAATCAAATAAATACTAAAGAAATTTTTGAACAACAATTTAAATTCGATTGCTTTGTGCTATCGATTAAGTCTAATTCAAAATACCTGAACTGCGAACAGAAAGAAATTCCTTTTTTAACGATGCATGAAAAGAAGATCTGTTATACAGTTATGAGGAATTTAAATGGAAGAACGAATCAAATTGCGAACACAAGTTACTCGTTTACAGTTAATCATAAATTAATATACTTTATCGAAATTTGGTTCTATTCTATAAAAATTTAAACTATACATACAATATAAAGCCAATCAATTATACCGATAATCCTCTTAATAGTGAAGAAATAGCTATTATAAATTCATCATATATTGCAATTAGACTGATAAAACTAAGAGTAAAGCGTTTGTTGTCACCGTATGAATCCAATAGTAGAGAATATTTTAATAAATCTCAAAATCAATGTATTAATGATTGTTTAATGAAATATTATTATAAAAAACATTCATCTATTCCTTCAATTGGTTCTTATGTTATACTGATAATTGAAGAAAATAAAATTAAAAGGAATTTATTTTCCAACGGACAATAAAGTAAAGAAATAAATAAACATGTTATACTAAATTATCGCTTTCATTTATATATGTCCAAAAGTTAACCCTTGACTCGGACCCGGACTCGGAATAATTCAAAGATGTCCGAGTCCAAGTTAAAGTATCATGAGTCCGAGTCAAGGTCATGCTAAAAGACCCGGACTCGGACACGGACCTCGTTTTTCTATATATTATATATATTTTCTATCAAAAATGAGTTGAAACATCATTTTAAAAAATTTTTACATTACAATTTTTACTTTATTATTATTGTTTTTGTGTTCTTAAAAACTTTTCCTTTAAATTTACATTATTTTCATGTATTAATCAGATGTAAAAATTTAAAATATAGGGATACAGAGGTCCCAGGTCCGGGTTATAATCTTTGCCTGGAGGTCCGATTCCGAGTCCGGCTCTAAAAAATCTATAAAAGTCCGAGTCATAAATCAAGTTTAGAAGTCCAGGTCCGAGTCCGAGTCTTTGGTAAAAACCCGAAAGACTCGAACCTGGTCATCTATACTTTCACTGCAACAAAATATTTTTAACTGCTTGTAATGAGGAAATACTCATAATAGTGGATACAGTATATCAAATGATCCAATTGTTTGAAACTAAATTAATTTAAAAACTGATAGATCTATTATATATATATATATATCGTTTAAAGCATACATTCATGTATGAGATTTATTTTTTTCAATTTATATGATTATTTTATCTTTTAATTTGTTTGTAAAATAAATTGATTATATAAATCGTATATATTTCCATTACAGTAAGCCCATGACGATTTTATTTGTAAAATTTCATCACAATTTGGTCTGTGGTCTCCACGCACTAAAAGACAACGATTCACCACTACTACCAAACTTTTATATTTCGAATGAATAATTGTATTGAATGTTGAATAGTCTGGATCTCTAAAAATATATTCAGAAAGTTAATTTATTGTTAAGGATAAATATTATTACTTTTGCAAATTCATGTTAAATAACTGTTCAATGATTATTCCCAAACTATAAATGTCCGACTTTTCTGTATACTTATTATGATTAATTTCTGGGGCCCTATACAAACGTGTGCCTATATATTTAGTATGTGACTGATCAATATATGTGTGATAAGTTGATAGTCCAAAGTCCACAATTTTGACGCAATTAGAGCTCTGTTCTTTGCTTATCATTATATTTTCCGGCTTTAAGTCTCGATGAATAACAGGTGGTTTAAGGTTATGTAAATAACAGATACACTCTAAAAGTTCACATAGAATTTTGCAACAAAAACTATACACTTTTACAGATATTGTGTTCTTTGGATAGATGGAAAAGCTTTTAATTACATCCCATAATGTCAAAGAACACAATTCCATTTGAATATGCAACAGCAATTTATTGTCAGCTTTATATAAAGGATTGGTATTATCATCTTTTGATCCTAAGTAATAATTTTTTTCTATCCAATGATCAATATATTTAACCACGTATTTAGGATTCAAATTTTGTAAAATAATTATTTCTTTCAACGTCTTATCATAGCAATCAGGATTAAAAGGAATTTTTTTAATAGCAAACGATTTATTCGTATTCATTAACTTCGATTCGTAAACAGTAGAAAAAGTTCCATTGCCTAATGATTTAATTTCTACAAACATATTATTGTAGTATCGGTTTGATGAATTGCAAGAGGGTAATTGAATTTCTCTTTCGTATTCTGTAAATAATAACATTTAATAACTTAATAACTAGTTCAAATTAACTTAATTATAATATAAAATAAATTGTAAAGTTATAAAATTTGCTGTATATTCTAATTTGAAAAATAATAGATTTTAGAAGTCATTTAAAATTAGATTCTGGAAACTTTATTTAAAATGAATTAAACTTATGAAATGGTAAAATATTTAATAAATTATCGAGTATTGCTAACAACGAAGTAATTAAATTATATTACAAACCATTTGTAATACCGTCAAATGTTTCCATATAGATTTGAATTCTTCGGTCTTATTTTCGGGTTCGGCTTTCAAAATTATCGGTTTATGTCTTTTGAAACTATCTTAAAATATTGATTTTAAAAAATTTAAAAAATATTAAGAAATTTAGAACATATTATTTTAAACTTTTAAATTTTCGTTTCTAAATTTTTGAATATTTTTCTAAGACAAAATATATCAAACGCTATAAAAATATTAATCAAAGAAATTTGATCAGCTTGTTAAATTCGATATATTATTATTTTATTAGACATTTTCGGCAGATTTCATTCTATTTTATTATTTTTTGATATTTTTAAACAGTTTCAGCATATGTCACTCTATTTTGTTAATATTTGATATTTTTTGACAATTTCTATAATGCTATTGTATTTATTTATTATTTAATATTTTTCCTATTGTGACAGATGCTATAGAAATTTTGTTTTTCAATATTAATTATTTCATATTTTCAGATATATTCTTTTATTTTCAACAATGTACTATTCTATTTTTATAGGCTTCCTAATATAGGAGGTATTTTTTAAATATTTTTGACGGCTTTTGTTATTATAGTCATGTATGTCAAAAAATCCCTTAATTAATATTAAGAAAAAATCCCTTAATAAATATAAAGGTGTCTATGGACCGACAGACAGACGAACAATATCAAATCCATATAACTACTTTTAAGCAAAGTTACATCAAAAATAGCAAATGTTATCAGCAGGGTTTAACAAAATGGGGATCTAGCCCCCGTATACCCACTCCTTATAAATTGAAAGGTCTTTCCCGAGCTACCTAAAATATGAAGATTTCCATGCAAAAAAATTGAAAACTTTAAAAATTTTTATCAAATTGTAAAAAATTATCCATCAAATATGAATTATTGTGACCCCTTAAATTTTGTTCAAATTTTCAAAAATTATCTTTTAATTTCGTTGCATTTTACATGGAGGTGTGGCTTAGTCGCAGAAGATAAAATATTGTCCGCTAAATCCTTTGAGTTTGACAACCCCTAGAATTTTTTAAAAAAGTAGAAAGGATACACCCCTAGACGATCAGACCTTGGGAAACCCTGCTCTACAGAAATATGTTTATGCTCATATTAAACATTAATTTTTAAAAATTAGAAAAATTAGAAAAGTTGTTTAAAATTCGTTTACTAAGACTTCACTTTTTTAATCTAATATGATCTCTTAACTTATTTTAACTTCAAATTATTAGATTTGTAAACATTGATTAATTAAAGATTTTCAAAGCCATAATAATAACTAAATAGATGTTGAAAGAACACATATAACTAACAATAAATGAATTTACTTAAGATATCAATATGTAAATTCATTATGATTTTAAATAATTGTTTTATGAAACTTATAAAGTAAATAAAATAATTTTAAAATCTTACTTTGAATTAGCTTTTGTTTAATTTTGATGAAACTAATAACGAACTCATTTATTAAATCAATATCTTTGTGCGCTAATATATCGTCTAATATTTTATCAGTTTTAATGTCGTCAAACAATCCTAACCATTCAAGTTTGTGTTGCATTAAAAGTTCACATTTTGGTCTAAATTTCGGATCAATGGACTTAAGATCCCTTAATAAACAAACAAGCGTTTCATATTTTTTGTTGACGAAACTGCTTTTATTGAAAAAAATATTACTTTTATAAATTAAATTATAAAATAAAAATTTACCCGTAAATTTTAAGGATTTCTATTAACTCTTCGCCAATAACGCCGAGGCTATACAAGTCGGATGTAATGTTGTAATACCGGTTATTTAAAACTTCCGGTGCTCTATAGGATCGTGTGCCCACATTCTCAGTATGTAATTGGTTCTCAAATTTATGAATTGTCGATAAACCCAAGTCGGCTATTCTAATAATTCTATTTCCTATATTAATCAATAAATTATCTGGTTTTAAGTCTCTATGCATTACTGGTGGCTTCAGATTATGTAAATAATTAACGCCTTCCAAAATTTGAAAAAATAATTGACTAGAAATGTAATAAAACACTGACGTCGATATATTCTTATTTTCTAATTCCTTGTTTTGAATTTGGATGAAATCTTTTAAACTTATTGGACACAATTCCATCTGAATGTGTAAAATTATATTTTTCTTGTGATCGAGTAATTTATTCGAATAGCTAACATCATTTTGCGACTGATTTTTACTCTTTCCAACGTAATAGTTGTTTTCGTACCAAAAATCTTTAATTTTTGTAACGAAATTCGTTTCTTTTAAACTTAATAATAAATTTAGTTCTTTGCTAGCTTTATCGATCTCAAAAGGAAATAAAGGAATTTTTTTAATCGCATATTTAATCCCATCGATTCTATTCTTTGCTTCAAATACAGTACTGTGATCTCCACATCTCAAAACAGAAAACTCATCGAAATCACGCATGCATTTACCATTTTGTATCATAGGATCATACAAAGGTTTTATGATCTTGTAAGTTACTTGTGGTCTTGAATAACATGCATACGTCTCAACAAGTGACGAATACTTCGATACTAACATAACAATTAAAAATTACTATTCATCAGTTTAACTCCATTTTCTAATACCTGATTTTTTGTATGCACCCCAATAATAGATATTACCGTTTTCATCACAAGCTACTGATATTCCAGTTTTGCACGTTGCAATATCTATGTACTTATTTTTGTTGTTAATTTTAATCGGAATCGAACATTTAATTTGTTTCTCAGCGCTATACAATTTTTTCGAATTTTTAATGTCAATTTCATAAATATCATTGTCTTTTGAAAGCATTAATGTGTGATTCATTCCGCATGATATTTTACTGATTGATACGGTTCCAAGTGATATGATTGTTGGACTGTCACAGCCCTTTTGCCTATATTGTTCTAAACCCAATTGACCATATCTATTGTCACCCCAACAATAAATATGGCCACTTTCGGTGAGAGCAAATGATGTGTTTAATCCGCATCCAATTGAGGTTGAATTTCCTTTAAGTCCAATTACTTTTACTGGCAATAATTGATTTGTTCTATCTTTTATTCCTTAAAAATAAGTTGCAAGTTTTGAAAATTTATAAAAACTTTATATTTTTTATTAACGTTTAAAGAAGATATGTCCAGATTTAGAAAAATAATTTTTAAATGTTGATTATATTTTTAAATGTTGATTATATTTTTAAATGAAACTCATTATATTAAATTTTAATCTTAATAACCAAAATTCTAATACCATATTTTTAATATAATTATAGCTTCAAATAGAGATAAAAATATTTCATATTTCTTTCAAATAAAAATTTTTATGTCTGATTTACTATACATTTAAAATTAATACACATAAAATTTAAAGTTAAATTTATTTTCTTAACTTTCCTAAATTTTCTTAAAAATTAAACCCTTTATTAAGAACAATTAAAATTTATCAGTAGTATTTCAATAAATACCTTTAATCATTATTACAATATTTTAAAAAGGTTAATTATTTATGAATAATCTTAATCTTAATATTTTAATATATAAGTTTCAAATATCTGTCTGTGGTTCCCTTTATATTCTCTTCCCCTAGAGCCCCACCCCTTTGACACATATATCGTTGAATTCAGCTTAAAGAGAAGAGATAAAATGGTTGATTTTAGTGGGGGTAAAACACCGTTTGGGATTGAGGTAGAAAAAACTTAAAACATAGCAGTTAACAACTATACGCTTGCACTCATCTTATAAATTGTGATTTGAGGTGTCAATTGGTTGGGGTTGATGACCCACTAAGGTTAAAAAAAATCTCAACTTCTGTCAGGTAACTTAGAGTTTTTGATAACGTAGAATGGGGTAGGCTGGAGTCGAGTGGGAAATTTTGGGCTCTGGCATAGCGTAGTGGTGATATTTGTTGTGAATTTTTGTTGTTGATTATGGTAGAGTAAGGGTTTGTTTTTTATTCAAATTTTAAACAATATCTCCCGAAGTCTGGCTAAAACTCTAGTCTATTATAAAAACTAAATAGCGTTTTCTTAGTTTAGAACTATATTGGATCAAAATTATCTAAATCATACCAATTTGTCCGTAACAATTATTACCAAAAGCATAAATATCACCAGAAGATGAAAGTACGAGAGTATGGGTTGATCCACAAGATATATCATTAATAGTTATATCAGAAAAGTATTGAATAATAGTTGGTTTATTAATTGATTCACAGTTATTATGTCCGAGTTGACCATATCTGTTAGAACCCCAAGAATAAACCTCTGTGTTCTTATCGTTGTTAACTAAAGCTAAAACAAAGCTACTCTTAACTGATGTCTCACTGAAGCCATAGTCTATTTTTTGAATTTTTTTCTTGTAAAACTCTTTAATATTAGTTGGTTTCGTAACTTTCTCGTCTGTACCCACTCCTAAACACCCACTATTGTTGTCGCCAAATGCCATGACTGAACCATCTTGTTTAAAGACAAGCAATTCTGTTCCCTTTTGGCCAAACACGTAAAAACCTACAATCAATTCGTACGCGATTTTAATCTTTAATAAGATATTATACATATCCAAAATCGACACGTAATCATTATTAACCATTTTTAAACAAAATAAACTTTAACTGAAAAATTTATTTATTTATTACCACACCTATTATTTAATGTTTTGAGTATGTATTGAGTTGGAAACATTTATCTGGTAAAAAATTATTGATTGAATGGCATTAAGTATGACTCACGAAAGAATTTATGCATTGATTAACAGTAATATATTTAATGTGCTTAAAAGTTTATCAAAAAATAGATAAAAAATAGATAATATCCACTAGAATACTTTCGCGTTATTAAGATTGGCATATATAAAAATTAACTTTCTTTAATATCAGCTTATGACTGTGACTCAGTTACCCTAAATTCTTATGGATATTCCGCCCAAGCTTATGTCCGCATCTGAACAAAAATTTAAAACTAACATATGGTTCGCAACCTTAGTATAGTCCGCATATTTTAAACACAAATACAGCACGCTAAAATGTACTTCCAAACTCAGATATTGAGGTTTTGAAAAGACGAGGATTGGCGACAAATAATTTACAATATTTGTAAATCATTTAAAGAGGAAATTGACGAATAAATTGTATTATGTTAACAAACTTAACTTTTAATAATTCATTGAAAATAAATTTTTATTTTTTTAAAAAATTTTGTTAGATTATCCAGACATCTATTTTTAAATTTTTTAAGATTTTTATTCTATTAGTCCGCAGACTATTTGCACGAATTTAGGATAATTTTATTGTCAAGTACATCACTTTACTTAAGCCATATTTCGCTTATTTCATTATAAAATGATAAATATAATATTGTAGACTCTATACTAATTTATTTTTTAAGTAAGAAAATTTTATATAAATATAATACATTTAACATTACTATCACTCATTGAGTCCAACAAACTTATCGAATATAAATTTAATCTATTAGTTTAAATAACTAAAAGCTTTAGTTTCCTGAAAACATGGAAATTATTTTAATAAAAATAAGTTTATAAAATTACAAATGATTTGTTAGATATTAAATAAAGTAAAAATCATATGATTATGCCAACGCATATATTTGAGACTTCAGTCTAACAGGATTTATTTTATATTAATTAAAGCAATTTGATTAATACTACTATTCATAAATTAGACTTTATTTATTAAAAGAATAATTTTTATTACCAAATAATTTGATTTTTGTTGGGTTATTTATTAGTATAAAACTTATTTTGTATATCTACGTTAATTTTAATTACCGTAATTCAATTTCATATACCAGTGATGTTGAAATTTTGTTATTTAAATCCATAATAAGATTTTTGATTGAAAATTTTAGGCCATCTATTTGATTGTGATATTATTTTGAAAATTACTCGAAAATTTATTCATTTGATGAAAATAACGACCAAAAATCATAAACATTTAAATAAGAAATTAATTCATGTTAAAAATTTTTAATTAACGTATTATTTATCGACTGTAGTCCGTATCTATATATAGATCGTAACCTATTTGTAAGTTTTAATAGTCCTCTGAAATTTTTTCAAATCATTTTACTTTTGTGTAGAATTATTCTATTATTATAATAGTGCACGAGCTATAATCGTTCATTTATGTGCATATAAATTTATAATCACACTGTTTTGATTTTTATGGTTTCTAAGAATTAATCGAAATTAAATTTTATTTTATTAGAGAAATATAATCTGTAAAATTCTCACGATAATATTTTTATGGATAAAATAAAATAGTTTTTATGTACAATTTCTCAAAAAGTCAATATGAGATATATAGATACTTTGATTTAAATTAATGATTTATTTTACTCGAAAAGTAATCACTGATGTCATCACAAATTGTTTGCCACAGGATATACCAATAAATCGCTTACGATCGCCACATCTTTTAATTGTATTGAGTAACTGTTTTAATAATAAAAACATGAGTCATTAAAAGTAGTGAAACTATTGATGTTAAGCAAGAGTTTTGCAATATATAAAACAATAGTAAATCATTCCATACTTATATAGCGGTAAATCGATGTCAACTATCGGTACAGACATATTCATACCTATATCGTTGTCACACCAAACTAGAAAATTTAGCAAAAAATAGATGCGATCATACTTTTCTGAATTCTTATTTTCTTGTTTTCTACAGGGTATGCAAAAAATTCCAGAGAACACTTTTAATCGTGTTTTTTTAATACAAAAATAAAAAAAAATTTATAAATAATATTTCAAATGAAAGCTTGCTTTTATGTCTTTTAGAAAAAATAGTTGTAAATTTTTTTAAATAATAATTTTAAAAATTATTAAAGATTTTTCATACCAACCCTTTATAAAAGTTTTTAAGATTTTTAAAAGGTTTTTTTATTAAAAGATACATTAAAAATTAATATATTGTTAAGAAACACAAATAATAATTTTATTTAAAGTATTCTTTACTAAAAAATTATATATAATTTTATAATTAAATTTTAATATTTATAAATAATGAGCATTTTAAAAATTTGATTTTAATACTTTGCTATTTAGGCGATATCTTAAATTATGATAATTTTTAAAAAATTCTGGTTCATAAAAGTATTATTTTTTCTAAAATTTCTAATCGATATTATTATTATCATGTAATTTTGCATTAAAAAACAAGAGATATTTCAAAAATGAATTTTAAAAAATTATAAATTATTCTACTTAACTTTCAAAAAAATACATTGTAAAAGCTTTTAAAAAGTGTTATTTTGAAAAATGGTGAATAATTTTAAAATATTTTATCCGAAAATTTTTGTAACCTATTTATCTCAAAGAACTAATAAAAAGCTTTTATTTAATATAGTATTTATAATTTTCAGCTTTAAATTTCTACCTAAAATACATTATTAAAAGTGTTCTCTAGAATTTTTTGCATACCCTGTATTTATTTATTTTGCATTATTTGATTAATGATACAAAATAATTTTCCATTTAAACTAAAATTATAATTTAATGTTCGTGTGCTATAAATATCAATAATTTGTTTTGTTGTATTTTTTATTTGCTCAATTTTTTTATTAAAAAGAAATCAGCAGATATATAGATATTTTATTAAATTTAATTGTAAAATTTGGTGGTTATTTATAGAACAAAAATTAAAGAAATCCTTGGTTTAAAATTGTTAATAAAACATTATTTAAAAATCATTCATAATTAAATGTTATAAACGTAGAATATGTAGTATTTTGGGCTAAAGTTATAGATGTTGTTAAGCGATTAAGTTTAGGTATTTAAAAAAAATTCGGTATAACTGGAAAGTGATTCACACAGTAGAATATCGATAATCGTATTGTACATCTCGATAGCTCTTAGCACCCAAATGCTAAACAAATACACATTAAAGTTTAAACCATAGTTACCCAGAGTGCTTGCCTAGGGTTGACCCCCCCCTAGAATTTTGGAAAAGTTGACCTCCCCCACCCAAAATTTTGAAAAATTTTATGACGAGATCAAATGTAAAAAAATTGTGCATCATAGCCGATGAGTTTTTGTTACCCCTATAATTTTGGCTAAAATTCAAAAAAATTATCGTTTAAATCCGTCAGCTGGCGTGGATGAGTATTGACCCCCCCTTAAAAATTGAGAATTTCTGGATCTGACCTTTCGAGTCTGGGTAACTATTGTTAAGACTAAGGGTTAAAAAATTATGTTGTTTGATACGAAATATTTGATACAATATTGTAGTCACCAGATGGCTGTTAAGTGTATATTATTATGATTACCTGTACATGTGATTACAATGTTGTGAGTGTTTGTTATTTTTGTGATGAAATAATAGTTTAATAGATTTGCGCCAAACTTAATCAATAAATGGATCAAAACAGCGCACAACAACAACAGCAACAGCAACAACGACAACAACCATCGGAACCATCGATGCGTGAGTCGTGGACTAATTATATAACCGATAAGCGAAACAAACTGCTAAAACAGTTCAACGAAGAAGTGAACAAATTTAACGAACAAAACAAACCAAACGATGATAACAAGCATTTGTTTGCAGGCGTTTGCATATACGTTAACGGATACACACAGCCATCGGCACTACAATTGAAGCAAATGATGCGCGAATATGGCGGACAATATCTGAATTACTTCGACGGCACGCGAACCACACATACCATCGCCAGTGCTCTCGCGTTCAGTAAACGCCACACCAATAAGCTTATAGTGAGTCCGCAATGGATTGTCGACTGTATTAGTGCCAGAAAATTGCTTAAGTGTGACAAATATCTGATTAATAAGCCATCGAATGACAGCAATAATACTGTTGACAAGTTTTTCGCGCATAATTGCGATAATAGTAACGCGAATCAGTCGAAAACAACCACATTTGAACGGGTTTTGGATGATAATCGTGTTTCGGTAAAACGTGATACGAATAAACCGAAAATAAAGACGAAAAATGTTAAGAAAACAGCGAAGAATAGTAATAATAAGCTTAAGAGTTATAAATCGATTGATAAGATATTTAAAAGTATGAATTGTTGGGAAATCGGAGGCGTTTTGCCGGCACATCATATCGCGAATGTTTGCGGCAAAACAGAGCAAACAGATGTGATCGAAATCATCAACGAATGGGTTTTAACAGAACCGGTTATCATTGACGAAGACGTCGCTTATATTATCAATTACTTTTGCGATTTAATTCAACAAAAACAGTTCGATAAGTTTAAGTCAATTGTTTTGGCGTTTCGGTCGACAATCAACGAAACTAATGATGAAAAGTGGATCGAAGTGTATACACACGTTCGCAATGCTGTGGTTATGGAAGTGTCATCGATTGACGTTAACTATGATAGCATTGTCGAGTGGTTTGATTCCAAACTTTAAACTATGCAAAAAGAACTATCTTATTGGTTAAAGTGTGTAAATAAAGTAAGCATTTGCGTAACAATCGACAAAAACTTTATTATAATTTATCGGTTGTGTTAACTTATCCCGCAATTATTGTTGTAATATTTAAATTTTTTAAATTTAAGTTAGCGATTCGCTAATTATTTTAGATTAATATTTTTACAACAATTGTTTCTAATTTACACAACCATTCATTGTTTATTTTTTAAAATTTTATGTATTTATGCTTACGTTTACTGTTAGTAATGCTATTTATATGCACTAAATATTATATATTGTAAATATTTCAACTATTTATACGACATTAATGCACGCAAATAATAAACATTTATGAATACAACGCGCAAACAATGTTAAGTTACGAATAAGAAACAAATTACTATTACAGAAATAAAACGATCGCGTGTCCAATACATGTTTGTTTTTTATTTTAAGATTAAAAGCTAATAAAAAATTTAAAAAGAATTAAATTATATTGACAAACATACGTAAACTACAATACATGAGTTTTATTGGGAAAGAAAATTTTATTCCATAATATGAAACATAATTTCAAAAGTAATATCTGTATAAAATATATCATTTTACGTGTTCAACGACATAGCAATGGAAATGTCTGTACCGATAGTTGAGATCGATTTACCGCTATATAAGTATGGAATGATTTACAAATATAATATCGATAATTATTACGATAAAAATCAACTGAA
>JAQGAW010003094.1:0-13339 GCA_034698025.1 Phthiracarus crinitus | reverse complement strand
ACCTAACATAACCAAACCTAACCTATCCTTTCCTAACCTAACCTAACCTAAATTAACTTAACCTAACCTAACCTAACATAACCAAACCTAACCTATCCTTTCCTAACCTAACCTAACCTAAATTAACTTAACCTAACCTAACCTAACCTAACCTAACCTAACCTGTCTCTGTTCAGCTTTTGAATAGGAAGGTTGTGCTCCTGTCGCTATCTTTGTGACTCTAACTCAAATTATTTGATTGGCATATTCTTGACGCCTTGCTAACAGAACAGTAGAACCTATTTTATCGACGATTTTACGACGCGGCCATTACAAACATCTACGATGGATCCCACTACCCGCAATGAATAAACTTCAAAGAATCACGAGCTTAAAATCTGAACTGGGAAAACAACGGAACCCAATGATGGTCGTAAAAGGAATTCACAAATCCATCGAAAAGGAAGACCTCACTCAAATAATTATAGCGCAAAACTCCAGCGTCACCGATGCAGTTAAAACTGATTCCGATCTACGACTGCCTTTTACGAAATAACCGCAACGATAATCTCTACAAAGCTGTAATAGAAGTGACGCCACACATAAGACTGACGCTATCAAATCTGTGACGTGTTCACATCAGTGACTTCTCTGCGTTTACTCAGTGCTTTAAATGCTTACAATTTGGACATACTAAAACCAAATGTACTTCTGGCGTCGAACCATGTTCACACTGTGCATCCACTGATCACACTTTCAAAGATTGTCCAAACAAAAATGACTCAACGAAACTTCGTTGTTTCAACTGCCATCAACACAATGTTAATTCTTACTCCAGCGTCAACGATGCACATAGTGCAACAACGAAAAGATATTGCCCACGCGTCAAAAGCCTAATTCAGCGAATCAATGAAAGAACAATTTATGAACTTTAAGTCAATACGCGTCATACAAGCCAACGTAATGAGAAGTTATCAATCACACCAAGAATTACTCAAATACTTTTTATCAAGTGACGCTATTATTGCATTAGTAAGTGAGCCTTATGTTGGAAACAATATCCGCGTCCATAATACTTTAGGCGTTGACGTCTTCCAGTTCTCAGAAAATGACAGAGTTAAAGCGTGCATTCTTATTAAACAAAACATAATTAACGCACTTGGAATCACACAACTCTCAATGCCAAATCTCGCAACAGTCCAAATAAAATACGCTCAGCGCAAACTATACATAGCGTTATTTTACATTGAGCCTGATGCAGATCCAGCCCACAATATTGACGATATCAATAAACTGTTAAATGAAACGAGCGGTTCACAAATCATAATTGGCGGCGACGTCAATGGTAGTCATCATGACTGGAACTGCGAATCAAGTGATGAGCGTTGTAAGGCTATCTCAAATATAGCGTCAAGCCATACACTAGATTTCTGTAATATTGGTAACAATCTCACATTTGAAGCTATTAGACATGGAAACCACTGCTCATCAATAGTTGACGTCACAATGGCGTCTCAAAACATAGTTGAAAATATTAAATAATGGAATGTTATTTTCGATGTTTGTCTTTCATCTGACAACAACGCAATCGTTTTCAACATAGAAGCGAACATTAGATATGAAGCGCAAAAAGAGCGTCAACATATTTGTTTAACAACAAGATCGCAAACTGGGATAAATTCGACTTTGAACTCACAAAATATATATCTGCGTCATGTCTCCAAGCCGAAAACATAAACGACGCCGATTCTTCAAAGTTTGACGACTATGACACACGCCTCATAGACACTATTCGCGCGGCATGCTTCAAATCAATGAAATTACGCGGCACTGGCAAAACTTACACTCCGTGGTGGACTGACGCTTGTGAGCGTCTTAAGCGTCTCGTGCTTCGAACTCACCACAGATTAAGTGACAGTAAAAGAAGAAATCTAGACATCACAAACGATTGCGTCAACATGAGACAAGCAAGAGAAGCGTATGCAAAGATGCTAAGAAAAACTTTATCTCAACACTTCAGAGAATTCTGCAACAAACAAGGCAAAAAAGATGTATGGTCTCTCACCCACAGATTAATCAAAGACGCTCCAACTTGTCGCCCTCTATCGACGTTAAAATATGGCACACAACATACCGCGTCACAACAAGAAACTGCTTAAATATTCTTACAACACTTCTATCCAAATGACTCCGTTGACTCAACAGAACACCAAAAAACCCTGCGTCAAAAATTAGATTTAACTCCTGACGCTACAGATGAACCAATTTTTACAAAAGTTGAAGTCATTGATTGCATTAAAACAAAGAGACCTAACAGAGCACCAGGCGTCGACAACCTAACGTCAGATATTTGCCATAGAGTAATATCGAACTACACGACGCTAATCACCGACTTATACAACAGATGTCTTGAAATCGAACACTTTCCGACGCCATGAAAAATCGCACAGATAAAGATTATTCCTAAGCATAATAAACCTAATCAAAACGATGTGGAATCACACAGACCCATTGGCCTTTTACCAATATTTGGAAAAGTATTTGAAAAACTTTTTGTCCGACGCTTATCACACGACGCACTCAAGCATAAAGCTTGGAATCAGCGTCAATATGGGTTTCGCGAACAACGATCAACTACAGACGCACTCTATGACGCTATTCAAGTAATCAAAGGAAACAAAAATCAGAAAAAACAATGCATTGCCATCTCACTTGACATAAAAGGTGCATTTGACAACGCATGGTGGCCTGCAATTCTTGAGCGTCTTCGTTTAAACAAATGTCCAAAAAACATATTCACACTAGTAAAAAGCTATCTAAAAGACAGCGTCGTGAAAGTAAACTATGGCGACGCCACCGCTGTTAAAACAACAAACAAAGGATGCGTATAGGGCTCAGTATGCGGACCGATGTTTTGGAACATTATTCTCGACGAACTACTAGATACACCCTTGCCTGATGGATGTTACATTCAAGCGTTTGCAGATGACGTCCTTCTGATAGTTGCTGCTAAATGCGTCAACGATGTCGAGCTTAAAGCTAATGAAGCTTTAGGAAATATTTATGATTGGGGTATAAGCGTCAAACTTGAATTTAGTGCAGTCAAAACTCAAGCAGTTGCGTTCACGAATTCAGCTGAAAAAGCGTTGATACTCATGAACAACACACAAATCGCCATCCAATCCAGCTTCAAAGTACTCGGCGTCGTAATCGATAAAAATCTAAATTTTATTGAACACGTCAAACATACAATCAGTAAGGCGTCACGCATTTTCAAAAACCTGTGCAAGTTCGTGCGTCCGACCTGTTTTGTTCACGCAGAAAACGCGACTACCATCTATAGACAAGTTACCGAACCAACGATAACATACGCCGCAGGAATCTGGGGTGACGCCGTTAAACGTCAGTCGATCCAGAAATAATTGCATTCATTTCAACGAAGCTTCGCATTTAGAGCAAAAAAAGGATTTCATACAGTATCAGCAGTGTCAGCTTTAGCGTTAGCCCAATTCACGCCTTTACACCTGAAAATACTTGAAGTGTATGAAATCGAAAACGTCAAACGCATTGGCATATGTCCGACGCTACCCGACGATGTGGTTCTTGAAAGACGCGTAAAGCCTGAAGAACGTCTTCATCCAAGTAAACGACGCATCCAAACTTACTCTGAAGCAAACACCCAAAGCGACGCTGACGTACTGGCATCATCAACAAACATATACACTGATGGAAGCAAACAAGAATCTGGTGAGGTTGAAGCGTCAATTGTAATATACTCCTCAAATGGACACATCAGCACAAAGAAATACAAATTAAACAAAAAATGCGAAGTCTTTCAGGCAGAGCTCTTTGCGCTAAATCAAGCTCTCATTTGGTGTAGCGTCAACCTTGACACTCACGCGTCAATCTATTTATACAGCAAATTATCTTTATTAGCAATATGTAATCCATCAAACTGCAATCCAACAATCGTGTCAATCCATAAAAGTCTATGTGACCTGCAACAACGCCTCAACATCAATCTCATTTGGGTCAAAGCTCACACTGGAATTGTAGGCAAATGACGCTGCACTTAGCCATCGTGCTACAGTATACGACGCATTCCCGATTAGCGTCGTAAAAAGAATTATACGAGAACAAATATGGGAAGAATGGGCGTCAGATTACACGTCCGCGGAAAATGGTACTGTCACTAGACGCTGGCTCCCGACGTTAGAGAGTGTCAAGAACTTCATGCATATCACGGAGAAAAGTTTTGCGATGACACAAATTCTTACTGGGCACGGGTTTAACAAAGCTTACTTAAACCGTTTCCATATCATCAATGATGCTAATTGCCCATGTGATGATGCGACGCCACAAACAATAGAACATTTAGTAAAAGATTGCGGTAGATACGCACATCAGCGCCTCAAATATACAATAAACTCCAACTCATCGACGCCATTCAATTTGACGTCACTCAACACCAATGGTGTCCAATCATTCTCTGACTTTGTCAATGAAATTGTAGACACGTTAAAAAATTTTATCTCATAGAGCAAAATAATTTTAATACTATTTCTGACGCCTATATCCATTCGCAGGCGTCAAAGCTTCATATTTTGCAACATAATTTATGTATTACCATATTCTGAGTCATTAACCAACATTTGTATATATGCTGTGAGGTCACTTGTCAGTCTTCATTCAGTACTCAACAACAGTTTGTGTCACTTGTGCTCCCGACGCATAAATTATTGACGCTTCTTATTGACGCCACTTATTGACGCTACTCATTGACGCCACTTATTAACGCAACTTTCTGACACCACTTTTGACGCCTCTCTTTGACGCCACACTTTAACGCCACTCTTTGACGCCACTATTGACGCCACTCATTGACGCCATACATCTCATCGACGCCTCTATTTCTATGTCTGAACTCGACGGTACAGCAAGCTAACAGACCTGTAGCAACGTCAACGAAAAACTCGCCCGAATTGCTGAATAACTTAAAAAGCAACGCGCCAACAATCTTCATCTCACTGAGCAATTATTGAGTCGTGACACCGCAATCAGAACACGCGATAACGCTATTAGAGATCGAGACGCCGAAATAAACGTCTAAGTGAAAAGTGCAACCACTTGGTCAGGGCGGCAAGGGCTACCCAAGACGCCAACAACTCGCTACTGGCTGCTACACTTTGCTCTGACGCCGATCATAGATCATACGCGTCACCGCATCGTTCATCAAGCGTCGTTTCTGAGACGATATCACAGAAAGCGACGCGTGGACTCGAAGCACCTACAATGGATAGCAGCGGACGCTCGACGCCTACAGCGCCAAAACGTAAGACGCTGCAATCGCTAGCAAAAGCGTCAAAATCTGCGCGTAATACTAAAACCACGCGAGAAAGCAATGTTCCAGCGTCAACCAAAAGGGCGTTGACGCGATATCATCAGTGTGTGTTATGCGGCTGGGATTCGAAGGCGTCAAATAAAAACATGTCGCGCCACATCAAAGAAATCCACAACAACTACGCCTATGACGTCGGACGGGATCAACAAAAATTATTCTATCTTGTTGTCGACAAAGTTCCATACACTGTTTGGCTTCCAATGATCCAAAAACCATGGAATAGCTTGAACGCACTAATGTCTATGTCTAGCAGTTTAGAATCAATGACACCCAATTCATTGCTCAGCGTTTGAACTAAAAATTCATTGATTTTTTGTAAATTAATAAAAGCAATTTATATATCATTTTATTCATTAACATCATTACTATAAAAATTAAAATGAAAAATTTTAAAATTGTGTTAATTTTGGAAGTTATTAACCAAATTGTAATTTAGTTACTATTGTATAAAAATTGTATATATTTTACATAGTTTAGTGTTACACGTGTCGTCAGATTAGGGGTGTTTACACCCGTTTGTAACATTATGTTACATAATGGGCCAATATTGGAGCGGCAGTTCCGAGGTCTACAGCATCAGTACTCAACTATTCGCGTGCAGTAAAAACGAATACTGGTCGAGTAAAGAAAATGGAAGCAAATACTGCTAATCAGCAATTGATTGATATTACTGTCCCACAAACGGATGTTCCAAAGGAACTGATCGATGACATGGAAAATCTAACGCCAGAATGTGCTGATACGATGTCATCGATAGAAGGATTGGTTTCGTGGGCAGATCTCTGCGCGCATTTTGTCTCACTATATGGTGATAGAGCTGTAACGTGTATTAGAAATGATATGAAAAGAAATATTGTGGTATATTTTCGTACACCAGAAATAGCGGCGGAAGTCATTAAATTAGGTGTAGATTATGTTGATTATTATTATCCGGCCATCTCATCGCTGAAGCCTCGATTTACCGTAATCCTGGAAGACGTGTTGCCATTTATTAGAAACGAAGACATTATGGATGATTTGAAGGATGTCTTTGACTTCGTTTCGTGCAAGTATTTGCTGGTTAAAAAGAGAAAAGAGAATGAAAAAGACGAAAAGATATACGCGTGCGATAGTAGACGTGTGGCTACAGTGTCACTAAAAGAAGGTGTTAAGAGAAGCGAGATTCCTCTTCGTATACGAAGAGAAGTTACAATTAAAAAAGGCGAAGGAGAAGAGATTCACGAATGTTTTTATTGGGTTGTGACAGAAAATTCAGTTGTCTGTTATAATTGTCAACACAAGGGACATATGTCATCGAAATGCCCGGAAACGGATAAGCGTCCGCCGCATGTCATTGCGTTATCAAAAAAACGGAAAGCATTGGCTGCACAGCAGACTCAACAATTGGTGGTGAATAATACCACAGCTGCTGCGAGCGGTTCTAATAATAAGCAACAACAAAATAATGTATGGACGAAAGTCAATCGAAATAAGAGAATAAAATCTGTATCGCCAGTGAGAATAACGAATCCAAAATATCAGTCACCAATTACTACGAGATCACCGGCTGTCCACTTATCGGCTCGGAATTTTCCAGCTATTCCTCCCATCGTATTGCCTGCACCAACGGCTTCAATATCAATGGTTCAGATACCAGACAATATTATTCCTGAATCACAACAGCAGTAACAAGAGATAGATACCGAAAACGATGTTTTCATGACTGATGCGTTAGCGGATGCGAATGATATCGATTTAAAAGCCTTTGCGGCCGCAGCTATGAGTATGAAAACTCGTGTGGAGTCGACATTTAAGCACTCGTCTGATCCCACTTCTTCTACAATCGTAAACAGTAAAAAATAATAAAAATAAAAGAAGTCTTGCCTCAACTAATTCATCGAAGTCTTCATCGACTTCTAAACAGAAGGTTTTCGACGAAGAGAGTTCTCCAACTCAGAGAGAGGACGAAACTTCACCGAATGTAGAGAAATCTGCGCGAACTTTATTACAATACAAAAGACTCGATGCTATAAAGGATTATTGTGAAGAAAATAATTGTGGTTTTAATGCTTCACAATTTTTGCAAATAGACATCGAAGAAACTCAAGTCTCTCTTAGAGATGCAATTTATCCAACGGTTGAGACAATAGAAAATTTATCTCATTTGGAAACGATTATTGATAACGAAAACAAAGAATGCGATCTATTGGTTGCTAAGGAGAGAGATGTAGTTATCGCTGGAAAAAGGGCTTTCCATCTCTTAAATCATAGCTAAAAGGTTTTGTACGTTCAGTTGCAAATGCAACAGAAGACAGAGTGGGCTCACTTTGAGTTTCTACCCAACGAGACTGGAGATGGAAAATTCTTCGGAGGACCACTTCCTCGTCATAAAGTTATGGATTTTGTTCCTGCAGCTCGTAATAGTAGGGAACATCGTTTCGGCAAAATAAGGGACAAAATGTTTAAATATAGGATAACAAATAAAAATGTTGGCGATCATTTCAACCAATTGAATCGTATTATTGATTATTTGCGTGTCTTCTTTGGTGCAGACATCATCACTGGTATGGAATTAGAGATGCTGTTCGCTATACGAGTCCTCAATTGGATATATTTATTTGGTATATGGAATGACATCAACTAATTAAAACAAAATTCAACAAAAACAACAATAATTGTATAAATAATAGGTTAGAGATAATATTTTTGAATACTCGAGGTCTTAATTTTTTTAAAGATAATTATTTTAAATTCAATTTTATAAATTTCAACATTTAATGTTTCTCTGAAACACATAACTCTTTACTTTTAAACGAAAATGTTTTTATAAACAAAACAACTCTAATGAGTTCATACGGTTCTCTGATTTGTATTGTCGACACTGAATTAAAACCAATTATATTATACGATAACAAGTTTATAATGATTTTCAAAATTACTACTAACGATAAGGTGTTTATTATTATAAACATTTACTTCAGACAAAAGTTAAAAGTGGAGGCATATGATGAGGGATGCAGTGTGGAGACAGTCAGGTCTATACTTAACAGCACACACTGTGATGAGATTGTTATTGGGGGAGATCTAAACTTTATTTTTACAAATGAAGGAAGAAATGGGGGAATCAGAACAGCTGATAATTATTTAAAAAGTTTTTTCCAATTGATTTTTGGTTCCTTTGGTTTTAAAAGACTGAGCAGCGATTCGGTTAAAACCTTTAAGATTGGAGAAAACTATGTTTCGACCATTGATCACACATTTCTCTTAAAAAATGGTTGCATAGGTGATTCATTTTCATACACTACTCAACGTCTTCCAAATAACATTTCAGATCACGACTATCAGCATTTGAAGGTCTTTCTGAATGATCAACAAAGCAATGAATTTAAAAACTTTAGTATAAATAAACAACTTTTAGAGGATCAGCAACTTTTTGATCGTATGTCCGAAATTCAAAATTCATTCTTATGTGACACCTATATCTTTCTTATTGTAAACCTATCCTACATTTACAACGCGAAACGAAATGGATTTCGATTATTAAACATAAACAAACAAATAGCTTTGAACAGAAAAAAATTAATAAATACAAAAAAGAATATAATAACGAAAGGAATTTTGTGGAATACTTTAAAACATACTATAGAAAAGATTAAGAGATTTATAATTTCTATAATGTTGGTAAAAATAAGAACTATAAGGTCGATAACATTTCTAAATTAAAGATTGAAGACACCATCGAAACTGACAAACATATCATCAATAGATATATATTTAAATATTTTAAGGAGAAATACATGGATAATAGAGTATATGACGACAATCTATATCAACAAAC
The DNA here is from genome assembly GCA_034698025.1 of Phthiracarus crinitus. NCBI lineage: Eukaryota > Metazoa > Arthropoda > Arachnida > Sarcoptiformes > Phthiracaridae > Phthiracarus > Phthiracarus crinitus. The sequence continues at coordinate 4,142 of JAQGAW010003094.1, read as the reverse complement.
TAAGGACTTCACTGATAAATATACGAACAAATTATCTTAAGAATCGCTTAAAGCTTTGGACAGAGATGTGGATGGCATGGAGATATGTCAAGCGTTAGAGCAATTGAAGAGTAATAGATCGACAACTGATGGAATATCGAAAGAAATATTGAATAATTTATGGGAGATAATTGGCGTAATGATTGTCGATCTAATTAAATACATGTTTGATGGCTATACATATGACTCTATTTTTGAATCGAAAATGATTTTAATACCTAAGATTAAGGATCCGATTGAACTTAAACACTATCGTCCAATCGTTATACAACCAACGATCAGAAAATTTATGAGTTAAGTGATCAGCAATCGAATTAAAAATATTTTGCCTGAACTTATATCTCCAAATCAATACGGCATTGGGAGCAATAGAGGTGTTCGCCCAATGATCAATAATTTAAAGAATATAATTTGGGAAATAAATAATCATTCAATGAAACTTAGATCCAAAGCAAAAATCTATGCTTTGGACCAAAAATCCGCATTTGACTCCATTTATCGTACCTTTATTTTTCTGTTTTGAGAAGTCAAGGCTGGCCTATAAGATACTTAAATTGGTTTAAATATCTGTTTGACAACTCATATATTAGAATTAGATATAATTATTTCCAGTCATCTCCAAAGATATACTGCGACTCAGGTGTGATCCAAGGAGATATACTTGCGATGGAGTTTTATTGATTAGCGTTTGATCCGTTCCTTAGGTTTATAGACTCGAACTTGAAAAGGATCGATCCTTTTCCGATACATATTAACCGCTCTAATGCTTATGTTGACGATAATTGTTTTGTCTCTCTTAGCCCTAAATCTAGTGAATTTGTTGAAAGTAATTTAGATTTTATTAAACATGTTATCGGTCTTGAGTTAAATACCGATAAATCTCAAGTAATGAATTTTAACGATAAATCCCACATCAAAATTCTAGGGATAAGCCTATGTAAGAATGGTGTTGCAACTGTTCCAACGCTGGCTTTAATTATTGAGAAAATTGATAATAGTTTGAAGTTTTTAAAATCACAGATTTTAGGCGCTGCTTGGCATACAAAGGCTACTGTTTTGAATGCCTATGTTTCGGTGTGATTTTATATTACTGTCAATTTTTTGACTTAACTATAAGATTTAAAAATTATGTTAAGTCAAGATTAATGAAATTTTTTTGGAATTCTACACCTTTGATATCATACCAGAGACTCGCAAAAAGTAAAAAATTATGGTGGCATAGGCCTCTACAATATTGATACCTTGTATGAAACGTTTAAAATTGTCTAGTTGTTTGATATATAAAATAGTAAAATCTTAATGAAACACTACTATTGTGATTCATTTGAAGACTTGATTACAAAAATCTGTTCGACATCGGAAGCCAAAAAAACAATGAAGTTGTTTGAGTTCGTCAACATTTTTAAAAAATATGGTAAAATCTGGGAACAGATTGAAGCTATCAATTATAATAATGTGTCATTCATTTACCAATTATTGGAAGAAAAAAGTCTAGAAATAGATGACACTTAAGAATACGAAGACTTTATGGCACCAAAACGTTTTATAGACATTGCATATCGTATTAAAAATGATGGTCTCTATAATCAAAGGAATCTAAACCATTGACATTTTGTTCAGCACACTATCTGCGAATATTGCAAACAAGAAGAGGACACACTGAACCATTATTTGATTGAATGTACGGCTTTTGTTGGTATTTTAAATGATTATATTGCGATATGTAATTCATTTTGCTTTAAATTAAAACTCGAAGAATTTAGACATATATCGACACTGAAGGATGAAAATTCGTTAATTAAAAATGCGCTAAAATTGTTATGGTTTAAGACGTGTTCTCGAATTAAAATCAAAACAAATGTTCGGGAAAAACTTTTAATTGTAATGTTTCAAAAACAGCTCATTTACCACTTCATAGAGCTTTCTAGACACATACTCGCCGTCTATCTGTTCGAAAGAAAGAAATTTAAAGAGAAAGAAAGGGAACGTCTAAAGTGGTCGGCAATAAACGGTTCACTCGAAAACTTGACATTCAAGTTTATCGCAACTGTTTAGCAATGTTTGCTTTTCTGTGTTTTGTCGTAATGCTATTTTTCGTTGCTTTTATTATTATTTATTTTACATACGGATTGATTTTCATCAAATTCTTTGATATTTCTATCGGTTTGTTCGCTATTGCAGCTGGAATTTCGGCCTTATATCTTCTCAAGAATCAAATCGAAACAACAATGAAGAGTATAATTACACATGTGATTTGTTTTAACATTGAAATAGTTTTACTGATTTTATTTTAAACAATATTTGATCCATTTTTATCTTATTTTAATCATTATTTAATAGATTTTAAATCCATTTTTGATTATTTTACCCAAATTTTAGTCCTTTTTTAATTAATTGTTTATCAGTTTTAGACAGTTTTGTGACATATTTTTTACCATTTTTGGCTCATTTATCACACAGTTTTTGAGGTTTATCACTTAAAAAAGACTCCTATCTTCAATAAAATAGATTACTATCCCTTAATAAACATAGAGAAAAAATCCCTTAATACATATAGAGATTGACCTGTCAACATACAGACATACACACAGACATCCCAAAGCCAATAGCTGACTTTTACAAAGTGAGCTAAAAAACATTAATAGTGTTATTCTAATCAAATTCTATTCTCAGGTTATGTTAAAATTTTATAGCGTGTTTAATAATAGTATTATTTGTTAGTAATAGTTACCCAGAATGATGTGCTTGACAAGTTTTAACCCTATTTTAATTTGGGAATAGTTGCTACCAATGAAAAATCGAGAATTGTAAATAATTGTCGTTTAATTCCGATGAAGTTTGACTGCAACCCCTTCTAAAAATTGAGATTTTATTAAACTTACCACTCAACAAATTTATGTTACACTTGTGCTGAGCATTATTGGAATATAGCGTAATTAATGAAAAGTAAAGTTTAAATGAAACAAAATTTAGTATTGAATAATAAAATGTAAAGGAATAAATAGAAATATATATACAATATATTAGTGTTGTTTCCATTTCGAGTTTTTTAATTTGATTTAGTTTTAATTTTAATTTTTAAAAAATTTTCAATATATTTAAATTTTGATTTAATTGTGATTTTAATTTCAGAAAATTTTTTCAATTTGATATGATTTTGATTTTAGTTTTCAATATTTTATTATTTTAATTTACTTTTAATTTTGATGTATGTGATGTATGTGTGCTACAAAAGTGTAATATAGAGTAGTGTTGTTTTGAGTTTTCAGTTAAAAATCAAAATTAAAATGAAAATTAAAACAGTTTTTAATTTAATTTTGTTTTTAAAAATATTTTTATTTTAAATTTTCTTTTGATTTTAGTTTTGTAAAAACATTTCATTTTGATTTGATTTTGATTTTGTGATATTTTCCTATTTAAATTTGATTTTAATTTTGATATGATTTTGATTAAACAAAAATTATTTATCATTTTAATTTTGTTTTTTGAAAATCAAAACAACACTACTCTATATTACACTTTTGTAAACGTTTACGTAATACTGTACACCAGACGTCTCAAATGCTATAAAGGCACCATTTTTATTACCCCTTTTTCGTTCTTACTGTACATTATAGAACTGTGTATTCCATAAGACTAATACTCAAAATGCTTAGAGTTCTACCTTTTATTTTATGTCCCTTTAGGGTAAGTACAATTTTTGATAAGCTGCAACCCTCTTTCAATGATTGCTAAATCTGTAATACGCTTTTACGAACTGAACCGCAGTATGAACTAACAAAATTTATATCTACAGTTACAACATATGCACAAACTATAATAACGTTACAACAATCTAGTTCTACAGTTACTACAGATATTCAACACAAATTTTCTCGAACTAATTATATTGCAATGTTTTTGGTTTTTATTTCAATACCAACTGCTTTAGTGATTTTTTTGTTTGTTTCGAAAATAATGAGAAAAGTAATTTTTAAAAAATATAGTGAAAAAACTAAGGGATTAAATGAAATTGAACTAAAATTCAATGAAATTCAAAATCGGGAAAATTACTACGAAAATAACTTCCGCGAAATTAGTTTACTCGGCGAAGGAGGGTTTAG
>JAQGAW010003093.1:0-13341 GCA_034698025.1 Phthiracarus crinitus | reverse complement strand
CGTGCGGGCGCCAAATAAAACGGGATTAAAGGTTAACCTCATATTTAAACGATAGTCTGTCCAAAGATTCTCAATGATGGCGACCAGATTCCGATATATATTCAATAAGAAACTTTTAAAAACACAGTTAATGCAACTAAAGTCCAATCTATACTAAACACTGAGTATAATATTATCATAGAATTTAATTTGACTTTTTATAAAATTTTATTAAAAAAATAATAACTGACTCTAATACATAATTTGCTGACGAACTACATTTTATAAAGTAAAAGTATGACAGGTCTCACTATAGAATACAAGCCATAGTAAGATAGTTAGAGAGACTATTTAAACTTATCACTTGATTCTGAGAAATTAATGATTTGTTTCTTAATTCAGTATACGATCTCTGTTTGACCTGGAATTGGTTCTAAGCGTTTAATTTTACACAATATATCTTAATTGGTAAACAATTTGCATTTCATTAACTGTTCTAATTATTTCTGACATTAATCCTGTGTTGAAATAAAAATTTTTCGAAATATATTTAACTCGAAATATTCAATTCTTAAATTTAATTCATTGAATAAATATTTTATAAAATTTTTTAAACAAACAGAATTAAAACTTTTCAACATTCAAATCTTTGACATCATTTTATAATTATTCATCTTATTTACAGAATTTTAAAAAAATTTCACATACCTCTAAACGCAATAACAGGACATTAAACAAATATGTATGTTATTCACTATTGCTTGAAACCTTAAAGTTTTGTCTATTAAAATATCGACAATACATTTTTGTATTTTTGTTATTAGGAATTGCTATATTATTAATTGGCGGTCATTTCTATTAGACTTTTAAGTTATTAAAATTTTTCAGGCCTGAACCCGATAGAAGTCCGACACTTTGAAGATAGGCCAGACCCGAACCCGATTTTTTCAAAAAGAAAAAATCCCGGTCCGATAAAGCCAGATCAAATAAAAAATTAATAATTAGATATAATATTGTATTATTTAATATCATCATAGTTTGATCTTAAAAAGAATAATTTATACATTGTAATTGGTTTTAATAGAGTTCTTTTATCGGCTAATGTCAAATAAACTTAAGTAATGTTTCGGTCAGAGGAAAAATCTTTCCATCAAAAATAAATTAGGTAAAACTTGTATATGTTTAGTGAAAACTTAAAGCCCAGACCAGCCCAACTTTTTTGTTTTTAAGCCCGAACCCGGCCCGAACCGCAGGATAATGTTGGGGGCCCGCGGGGCTCATAAAATCGGGGGCCCGCTTAAAAGTCTAATTTCTACATAAAATCTTTAATATATAACAATACTCAATAACATGTCATTGAGAGTGCATTGTTTTTCTCTCGAGGAAGTCGAGACGATTGTAATGAAATGCGATCACATATATAAAATAGTATATATAGCGACGCACTTATCTTATAACAACACAATTGGAAAATAGGAAGAGACGAAAATTGGAAGAAATAAGATTATACCGTATATAGATATAAGTGCGATATAAGTAGAAGGAAAAAACTTTTTTTAACTTCACTTCAATGCATTCATTGGTGAGATGAATGACCGTGAAATGAATTGCTTTCTATCAAAATCAATTGAATGTCGTCAATATTAAACGAGTGTTTCATTTTAATTCAGATATTTTTATTAAATTATCGATTTAAGATTTAACTAACTTATTGTGTGGAACTCTAATGGAATTGTAGATTAGTTTCGGTTTGGGCATTGAATTGAAATTTAAAAAATTTGTTTGTCTGAAATGGGCGATAATTGAAAGATTGAAAAATTATTTTGTTTTATATGTCGATAATATTTAAATATTAGCGATTAAAAAAAACATGAATTAAGAATTTTTTAATTTTTTAAAAAAGATTATTCAAATTATCTATAACCGTTTTCATTATAAAAAATGTTTTATCAAAAGTCTGTTTTTGCCTCCTAGAACGCCTCCTGATTGAGTTAACAAAATGTTTCTCATGTCATTATGCTTAGAAAATTGTGCTCTATTTTGAACTAAATTACCATCAAAATCGAACAATTAGGCCAACTTCCTATACTTATTTTTGGTATCTCTTTTAAATTATTATGCGAATATTTTAAGCTGAATCTAACAAACTGTTAAAATGAAATTTTTTGTGTTTATATTCTAGATTGAAATTTTGATAAAATGTACTCCAACTCCAATAGAAATTTACTTTAACACCACAAAAAATCTTAATATTTACTCCAACTCAATCCCAACTCCACTCAATTTTTAAATTTTAACTCCAACTCCAATTAACTCCGCTATGGTCTCATTCCAAAACCAACGCTATTTTTTGCCTTATAGTTTAGGATTACATTTATAAAGCATAAATAAAGTAAACAAATTTCACACTATGTTTGCAATAATTTAAATAATGGAATATTTTGTAATGGAAATTAAAATTTCCATTCCACGAAGGAAATTATCCTCCAACTTAATACCAACTCCAATAAATATTTTTCAGACTCCAACCAACTCCAACCATTAGCATAAATAATTTACTCCAGCTCCACTGCTTTCCCATTCACTTTTTTATTAATAACTTTAACTCCACTATTTTTAAGCATATTTTCTTAACTTTAACTCCACTCCAGCTCCATTCCATGGAGTTAGAGTTACAATTTCAATCTCTAGTTCATATCCCTGATTTAACCTTACTAAAACAACGTTCGTAGAATTTAAGATTAACTTTATCCAATAACAACTCTTTATTTATATTTTTTTATCTGATTAAAAAGGCAACTAACGCGTGTCCGTTTTAGATTTTCCCAGTAAACTTAATCACTAAAAGTATGCGCTTATAAAGGGTTGAAATCTAAGTATAGCTCAATCCAGTTAAGTTTAGTGAATATCAAAATAGTGTTTATAACTGTGAACAAAAGAAAAACACATGTTCTGCTTTAGTTTTATTTAATGTGAATATTATTTAAGTAAACAAATATTATTTAAGTGTTTTATAAAAAATGTATTTAACAACTGAAGAGCGGACAGATTTGGTAAACTGGTATAAAGATATTAAAGGTAATGATAAAATTAAAAATAAATATGGTTATGTTTCGGAAAAATATTATTTAAAATACAATAAAAGTTCACCACCGAAAAAGACAATATTATATAATGTTAAAAAATTTGAAAAGTGTGGATCTATTAAAAATCAAGTGAGTCAGCGTAAAAAAACTGTGATAACCGAACAAAATAAAGAAAACGTAAAAAAATGTTTAGAAAATGGATTCAAAAGTGTTCGCAAAATCGCAAATCAAACTCATATTAAGAAAACATCGGTGCATAACATTTTAAAACTAGAACTAAAATATTTTCCGTTTAAAGTGCAAATGTTTCAAAAATTGAACCCTCAATCCGAAATCAAAAGAATAAAGTTTTGCAAAATTATGTTAGAATTAATTTCCGAAAAATCCGATTTCGTAAATAAATTTGGTTTACCGACGAAAGTCATTTTCATTTAAATGGCTATTGCAATAAACAAAATATGCGAATTTGGGGTACGGAAAAACCGGATTTTATTATGGAAAAATCAGCTCATCCCGATTATGTGTCTGTGTTTTGTGCCTTAAGTGTCAGCGGTTTGATAGGACTATATTTTTTTGAAAACGAAAACGGGAAAAGAGAAACGATTAAACAATTAAATTATCAAAAAATGATTTCAGAATTTGTTGTGCCTAAAATTCATCAAATTTGTTTAGAAAATAATTTAAATTTTGGCGACCAAATATTTATGCAAGATGGAGCCCTAGCTCATACCGCCCGAAATACATTATCTGTTTTAAATGAGTATTTCGGTCAAAATTTAATAAGTTATAAAACAGAATTTGAATGGCCTCCATACTCACCGGACTTAAACCCATGTGATTATTATCTTTGTGGTACTCTTAAAGATAAGGTTTTTTACGAATCACCTTCAAATATTGTTGAACTTAAAGAAAAAATTATTAAAGTTTGTTCGGATGTGACTCTCGAAACTTGTAAGAAAGTTATTTATAATTTTCATACAAGACTAAATTATTGTTTGATTAAAAATGGAAAACATTTTTCTAATGTAATGAAAAACAATTCTCCCATTTTAAACACTATTCAAAACATTCAATAATAAATGAAATGTAAATTATGTACTTTTTGCTTATATCTATTCATGTATTAAAAGTTTACTGTGAAAATCTTAGCCGGACACTCGCTATAACTCGTATACATAAATTAATACAAATAAATTAAAGTAAAATATAGCAAACATATCGTAAAAACTAACATAAAATAAAGTGTAAAGTAAATAAAATGCATTTAAATTATTAAACATTTAAATTAAAATATTAAAAATTATGTCAAAATGTCCAAACGAAACGTATCGCATACAGAAGCAATTCAAAGTAAAAGTATTTTAATTTTCAGAATAAAATGGAAACAGAAGATCGACAAAAAAGCGTGCGTTAATGCGGAAATAGAAAATTTCTATGAATGCCACACAGAAAAAAGTATAGTGCGCGGTCACGACTTTCAAAACTAGTAAACGGTTTTGAATTCATGCGTGCATTTCATTCGTAGTTGTGTTATATAACTAAGAGTTGCTCCCGCAGTGATTAATATTATTAGGTTTTGTGAAGAACAGACGTGCCTTATATTAACACATAATTTATATTATTTTTATAATATTGTTCGTGTGGTATTCACAACTGTTTCCAAATTACGTAGTTTCCTTGGCCTTATTAATTATTATGGAAAATTTATTAAGGATATGGCAACATTGGCTACTCCATTATACGAATTACTACAGAACAATGTCGTATGGAAGTGGTCTTCAATTCAAGAGAAAGCATTCAATTTGTTACTTACAGCTCGACACTCGTTCATTACAACTCTACACTTCCTCTCATTCTGGAATGCGACGCATCTGGTATTATGGTTGGAGCCATCTTAAGCCATAAGATGGCAAATGGAGATGTCAAACCAATCGATTTCGCGTCCAAATCACTTTCAAAGCCTGAGCGTATTTTTTCTCAAATCGACAGAGAAGAATTAGATATTGTTTTTGGTATAAAGTAATATCATAAGTACTTGTTTGGCATTTTAATTTGGTGACTGATCAAAAGCCACTACTTATTGTTTTGGGACCTAAGGGTCACATTATTTCTGTATATGCTTCTCGTTTGCATCGCTGGTCTACATTATTACGCGCTTATAATTTTTCTATTTCGTTTCTACCAACAAAACAACACATTAATGTGGACTATCTCTCAAGATTTCCGTTGCCGATTACTGAAGATTCATGTCTACTTAAGAATTTCGAAACGCATTCAACAATTGCATTTCTAGTAGATTTAAATACAAGTCCTTTAACATATAAGCAAGTCCGCGATTCTACTAAAAAGGATAAGTAACTAATCGAAGTTATTCGCCATATTCAAGCTATTTGGTTATTCGCTAAATGTCCAAAAGACAGCATCAAAGCATATTACAATCACCGACATAATATAAATTACGTCGATGTATCGTATTTGGTCTTCGACTTGTCAGACCTTCAAATCTTCGAAAGCGTGTTTTGGATTCCTTGCATTCCATACTGGGATCATTCGCATTAAGTCTATTGCTTATAGCTATGCATGGTGGTTGAACAATGATATTACGGTTGAGGAAGTGGCCAAAGCCTGTAGTAAGTGCGTTCAAGTTCAGTCATCACCCGCAAAAGCTATTGTTAATCACATGTCGTATCCTGAAAGGCCGTGGCAAAGACAACATATCGATTTATGCCGTCCTATTTATGGAAAATTTTGGCGAGTTATTGTTGACGCTCATTCTAAATATCTTGAAGTAGTTTATCATATGGCAATCCCAACAAACAGAATAGGATCGTTGTTCGTTCGTTATTTGTTCTTTCTTTTCCGTTTTTTCGCGATTTGTTTTACCGGAGGAATTGGTTTTCGATAATGGGCAACAATTCGCATCATCACAATTTTCTGCCTTTAGGTCCGACCGTGGCATCAAACATCGTCTTATTGCTCCATACCATTCTGTTTCAAATTGCGTAGCAGATCGATTTATTTAAAAGCATGACTTGCGTCCTTTTGGAAATCCCAAGCACTTGGAATACACAGTCAAGAATTATATTTTCAGCTACAGAACAACTACGAACACGACTACTGGTAAAGCTCCCCCTGAGCTCATGTTTGGTCGAAACCTTCGAACCAAATGGGATTTTTTACGTTTCAACCATTTTGTCAACGTCTACATCGCTCAACAAAGACTGAATACGAATCATCGAAAACAAAGTAGAAATTTTATCGCCTCAGATCTAGTTTGGGTTCGTCACTGCAGAGGTAAAGACAAGTGGATCGAAGGAACAATTACTGAAGTCCTGGTTCTTCGAAATTAGAAAGTTAATACACAGATTGGATAAGACATATAAATCTATTACGAACTCGTATTATAAATATGTCTAATGGTTTTCAATCCGATTCAAACTCCAGTATTTATAATAAATACTGGAGTTACTCCATCACAACCAACACCTGCATCATCCAAAAGTGAAGCTATACCTACTGATACTCCACAGCATCGAATATGTAAAAGAATAAAGCGTCCACCTGATCGTAATGATCCCAGTTCATACAATTTCATATCTGCGGTGGAGGAATTGTAGCGTATGTGAACTATAGGTATTAGTATTCTATTTCTAAAGTTTCGATAGCCTTCCATTACTAATGTTATATTTACTAAATTGTTAGTCATTCACGTGTATACTTACTTATTACACGTATTACTTTATCATTGAATTATATATACTTTTCAAGTAAACATTAATGTATAATATATGATCCAAATGCAGTCTAATTATTAAAGTGTTGTGATTCCTATCTTTATGCTTATTTTCACTTACGAGGAAATTGTGGTGAGTTATCGTGGTTCTCTGGAACCATTCTTCCTCGGCTACAATAACTTTTTATTTAAATAAGGAGTTCTCATACCGATCTACTACTACTACGTCTGCATACACCACAGAAAGTGGGACTTTATTTTCGCGAAAAAAGGAAGAGTGACAACAGTAGAAATTTAATTCAAAGCTATGCAAATCGCTAATGATAAATGTATATTGTTTTAATAAAAGTTTTGATATTTTACTAAAAATTATTCAATGGATAATTTATAAGGGATATTTTTTATGTCAATAGAAGTCTATAAGTTTATTTTTAACAGAAATAGGAGCTATCTATTCATTGCGTAACATCAAATGAACTGAAATTGTCTTCTGTTTGGCCTGAAAAAGTCAAATTATTCAAAAATTACATTCGACAACAATTATCTGAAATAGAACGAGATGTGTTAGGGTTCATGGATGAAGTGATACTTTGCTTAAAAACAAGTAAAGTCGATGAAACAGGCAAAGGAGCTATAATTTCAACACAACTGGATCTGAAAATTTAAGCTTCACAGTTGTTCTTTGCTGTACCGCTGACAGAGATAATTGTCCACTTAAGTTAATCATAAAACGTAATACAATACTAAAAGATTTTCCTAAAGGAATAATAGTAAAAGAAACTCATAAAATTTGTAAATTATTTGAATTACAAATTCATTTTTATCACATGAAAATAAATTTAATTGTTATTTATCAGATAATCTGGATGAACGCAACTATTATCAATGGATTGAGATTTTTTTTAGGCCATGGAAGGAATTATTTTTTAAGAAACCATTGTTATTGTATGATTCCCAAAAATCTCTTAATATTTGTTGGTGAAGAATTGGAAGGATATATATAAAATCAAATTGTTTTATATTATATGTCAACTAATATAAAATATTTTTAAAACAACAAATCGTGAAAAGACCGCACAACCATATTTATGACAAATATCAATTTTTTAATTTTATAACCAGTGCAATAACGATAAAAAATTTGTGTAAAACCATATAATCAGTTAAATGTTCATTTATATTTTCTGAGAATAATAAATATTTTGCAATGAAATTTATTAAATTATGCTTTCCTTAAATCTCAAAAATTTATTCGCAATAATTCCCCATTTAAGTATTTAAAGCTCATGTATTAGGAATATAGAAATAAAACATAATATAAGAGAACATATACCGAATAACATTAATTAGTAATGACTATTAACCAGACAACCGTTTCAAACGAGTGGCACCGCTTTGTCATGAGAATAACTATGTTTGTCTGCTTCATTATGTAGAAATGTATTGCACTATTTTTGTTTAATTTACAGCTAATAATAAAAATGCTTTGCTACATAATAGATCAGACAAACATAGCCATTCGCGAGACAGAGCGGTGTTACTCATGTGAAACGGCTGTCAGTATTAACTACGGTAAATAAGAAAATAAAGTTTAATGAAATTAACAGCGATTATTGCGATTACTTTAATTTTGGATAAACAAAAAAAGATTTATCCAAAGACATTATGGATTATAAAAACTCACAATTAGTTATTTTGTTGTAATTTGAAGCAATTAATAGAATAATCACTTATAATTTTATTAAATTCTTATAATAAAAGCTAACTTATGTTTTAGAAAATATATTCGGTACAATGACATGTGCAGAAAACTTCATGTGCAGAAAGCCTTATCAGCTGTTTATTTCCAATGCATTGTTTCCTATATATATGTCCGGTATATTCTTTACTGTTCATTAATGGTCTCGCCTTTTAATCATGTTGGGAGCTCTGCTTTCCTACATTATATATCGATGAAGAATTGCATGCAAGTCTAAAATATTTTATATTTAAATAAATAAAACAACATAATTTATAATTATTCACTTTATTAGAGAAAATAAAAACGTTTTATCGCTTACGCGTATTGCAAAGCTCTGACTTTCAAGTCACAGGTTTCTTTATATATGGGCACACATGCCAGTGCTGCTCATAACATCACTCCGTTTGCATGAGATCTCGTGAGACAGAAAAGGCTAACTCAAAATAGATATGAAAACGTATATATAATTGGTAATTAACTTAATAACTTTTAAAAAACGAAACTTAATTAACGACGACTTACTATTTTCCGTTAAAAACAAAAATGTTTTGATAAAATATTCCATGCTTTGACTCTAGTTAATTACATAAATAAAATAAAAACTTCTAGAAATACTTATAATTAGTTTTAATAAACTTAAAATTCAATTAAGAAAATATGCCCATTAAAAATGTTTACTTCTAAATAGTGATGAGCATCGGTTAAATCTTAGGAAAAATCTTAACTATTAACCTTAACTCCGAAATTTTTTTAACTTTATCCTTAACCGGCTAAGAAACATTAACTTTAACTTCAACTTCATTAACTCGTGAGTTAACAGGTTAACTAATTTAAATTTTTAAATATTAATTTAGAATTATAAAACAGGTTCTTTTTCAATAATCTCAATATTTTAAATGTTTTGATAACCTTCTACTTCCATTTTAATCAAATTTATCACTAAATTAATATATTTTACTAATTTTTAAATTATTTTATTTTAACTCTATGTTTAGCTGATATCAGTGGTGATACCAATTGGTTATTGAAACATGATATGAATGAACTTTTAACTTCATTCCAAGTTACAGCTTCTTTTGCCAATAATTTAGAGCTAAATTGTGTTGAGAAATATGTTAATGCTTGACCATCCAAATATTGGTATAACTTCGTTACTAATTGTTCTGGAGTTTTATCAATGAATGCTAACTCGAATAATGGTAACCAATTAATTATGTCAATAGATTTATCTGATCCGTCAAATAACTTTAATTTAGGATCTTTAGGAGCCATTTCTGATTCAGACTCACTATTTGTTTCTATTTCAGAAGTGTTAGCCGTATTCGACTGATTATCCGTTATATCAATTTTCATTAATAATTTAGACTCTTTTTTAATGATTGTTCGCCTTTAGTATTAAGTAATCTGTAATCGTAATCTTTTTTCACTTTTCTTTTAGGCTGAACACGGGTTTGCTCTTTGTCTCCCGTTTTAAATAATTAAACTTTCAATTTAATAAATATCAAATCAATTATAATATTAACAATTATTGCATGCGTTAAATAAATTGTTCACAACACACATACAATCTATTCTTCCGATTGTTATCCAATATCACTGATAAACGTTTCTGTATTTACTTTTAAGGTATGAATTCATGGCATGCTTTTGTTTATTATTTCTTAATCACAATATAATCTTATTTGTGTTCATAATTCATATCTTATATCACGTATTGTTTTCCATTCTTTTCGTCAATTCGTTTAAATTATGTTTAACTTAAATCTAATTATAGCTTAAACTTAAATCTAATTAAATATTAGTTCATCGCATTTAGCAGCATCTGATATACAGGCATCACTAATAAGTGGTATTTCAATGTTTCAATTTATTTTACTGATATTTTATCAGTCAATTTCAAATATATTATTTAATCGCTTTCTCTTTTCAATAGCTTATAGCTTATTATTTAAGTTTAAATTCATATAACTTAATAAATATAATTAAATAAATAAATTCTAATCATAAGTCTAAGCATTCAATTATATTATATTTTACAAAATTAGCATAATTTTAATTTGATATGATTTCTAATCATAGCATGCGTTCGATGTTTTCAACCATATTTTATATTTGATTCGGTTTTTTATTTAATTAATTAATCATTTATTTTACAAATGAGACGTTATTCTCATATGATATCAATTCGATTCTCTTTTCATTTAAATTATTTTATAATTTTTTGAATGAGTTATGAGTAATATTTAGTCTCAATTATTCGTAAATAAATTTAGTTAATTATTGCTTAAATATTAATTAAACTTAACTTAAATCTTAAATAATTCTATATTATTGTTAAATTCAATATAAATTAACTTAAATTAATCTAAATTTAGTTCTAAGTTGATGACCAAAGTTGCAGTCATGACACGCGTTATGCCGAATATGCGCCAAATGTGGTGTTTATTATATAGTATTTCGATTTGCCATTCAATTAATATATTTTATTCGACTTAATTATCCATTCATATTAATAATAGCGTTAATAATAATAATACAGTAATATATCGAATCAAACAAATAATAAATTATAATTAATAAATGGTTATAATGAGTGCCAAAATGGCGTTAAACTGGATTTGAGTTCACTTAATTTTATTTTAATGTTAACTCATTAACGATAGAAAACGCACTGAAAATGTGCTCAGTTTTACATAAATAAATATACGGAAACGGATATGTAATGACTACTAAGTCATTACATTACATCAAACATTATGTGACATAAATTATGTCCACAACAAAAATAATTAAATTAAAATATTTCCTATCATTATATTTATATAAGCTCAAGTAAGCTCAAAGCTCAAGCTCAAGCATTTTAGGTTTCATGTAAGCTCAAGTTCAATTACATTATGATTTTAGAAGCTAAAGCTCACTGTATCCAGGGTTTGAGCTTAAGCTAAACCAGTCCTAGCTCAAGCTCAGACAAAATGAGCTTATTCTCATCACTATTTATTAATGATTTTTTTAGTTTATGAAATCCCTTATTATACCTATTATTATGCGCCAAATTCGAAGTATCAGCGCAAAGTACCGATTTGTTTTAATATCTCAATACAGTTATTGTCGGTTATTAAAACGTTATTAAAAAGAACAACAATAAAGATATTCTAGATTTTTAAATCTTGTCAAATGAATAGCTGTTTGAAAATCAATTTTCATATCAAAATAAATAGTTAATGCTTTTAACTGATGTTTGAAATGATCAGTAAATCTAATAAATCTTTTATCATTAACATTATAACGACTGACTGTATCGATATTCGCAACAAAAGTAGTATTAATATTTTCATCAAAACAGAATTCAAAGTATGATTCAATGAAATGATTAGATATAATCTTCAGTTTCGGCCATAACTGTATTAATTGTGAAATCATATTGAAATCAGTTCTGACCCAACGATCAAATTTAACAGATTTTACGTTTTGAAGACATTTTACTGAAAAGTTTTTCCAACTTTCGATAGACATTTGTGAATACATTTGTTTCTTATAAATACGTAAATGCGTATTATTTTTACATGAATTGCTTAATATATTAATTAATTCGTCACATAAAAAATATTTGCCATCAATTAATATATGATTAATATTTACACACTTTCATCACATAATTCAATAAATTATAATTAACATTAATCTTTGTACGCATTAATCCATAGTTAATAACAATATCTTTTACGATTGAATTTTGATAAAGATATTTATTTCGATCATTGATATCAATATAATATGTACAATCAGTAGACTAGATACGAATTGCGTATCCGGATGTTCCGGTCTGGGCTGCTGAAGCATATCACGTGGTGCCTGAGGCAGTCTGGCGGAAATAGCACTGATAGAGGAAGTCTTTTCAGGTTTTTCGAAAAGGGTGAATAAATTATTGTTTTTTAGACGTTGTAAACCTAACCCAGGATTGAAGTGCTGTTAGAGGGGATGTTTTAAACAATAATGATAAGGTAAATGAGAACTAAAGTAATGATGGATTAGTTTAAGGACATTGACATACAAAAGTATAGCTAATGGTTAAGGTATGGGCACTACACATGGCTTCAACCTATATAGGTTCCAATGCTAAAAGATAGGCAGTGCTAAAAGTATGAGCGTTATACAAAAGTTTGGAATTATTAAATAATTAATTCAAAGTAAATAAAGTTAAAATTTTATTTTAAAAAAATCTGCATACAATAACTTTCATTAAAACATTTCCATCTATTAGTATGTACTTATTTTTTTGATAATAAGTTGTAAATAAAAATATTAAGCTATATTTATCAAAATGTGCAAATGTTTGAAGTGGTAAAACAATTTGTTTGTCCAATGAATGATGATCCAAAACGATGCCAAATGATTGATAGATACTATGCTTTAGTTTAACATGATTTATTACATCGTTGATCACAGTAACAATGTTTTTGATATGTGTGTAAATCGGTAAATTTAATTTTTCTGCATTTTTCATTGCGACTTCAAACTTCATCGTATACATGTTGTTTGTTAGCTCGCGATCATTCTGAATTGATTTTAAACTCCACGAATAGCCACAACTTTGGAAAAAGTTTTCTGTATCGATGTTTAGAGTCATTTTATAAGCTGTTAATACTTTCAAACTTGTAGATCACAATTTCAATTTTTATGTTTCCTTTTTCGAGAACATTAGTTTTATGATAGAAATACTTGCATAGTTCACTAGCAAAATCTTTCTTTTTAAAATCTTTTACTCGCTTTAGCTTTAAATAAATGTTTTCGTCAAGCGAGGG
>JAQGAW010003092.1:0-13342 GCA_034698025.1 Phthiracarus crinitus | reverse complement strand
TATCATAATTTAATAGATTTTAATGCAATTTTTGATTATTTTAAAACCAATTTTTAGCCCATATTAAGCCATTTTTTTGTACATTTTTAGAATTTTAAAATGCAATTTTGTACTATTTTAAGCCCATATTTATTTCATTTTTATCCATTTTTGGCCATTTTAAAGCCATTTCAAGCCCATATTAAGCCAGATAGGAGTCATTTCAACAATGATATATTGAAGATAGGAGTCTTTTTTTTGAAAAAATCCCTTAATTAACATAGAGAAAAAAATCCCTTAATAAATATAGAGCGGTCCACATACAGACATATAGACAGACAGACATCTCAAATCCAATAGCTGACTTTTACAATGTGAGCTAAAAACGAAACCCGATTAACATTTGGAATAGAGATAAGAGTGTCTTAAATTTAAGTTTATAAAAACATAAGTTATTGTATGGAAATTTAAGTAAGAACTAATAATAAGAGTAAAGTTTTTTTGAACTGATATAAGTATAATAAAAATATTTCTATCAGTGAAGCGATAAATATGTATTTAAATTAAACCTTAAACTTTTGCAATTAAATAAACACGTCATTTTTAGAATTAGATTTTGGACTATAATTTAAGAAATCTGTGATAAAAACGAAAAACAAAGCGCAAAAAAATTTTATACATTTAAAATATTTTTTTATAACTTTTGTCAAGGTTTGAGCAACAATTTTAATTAACCGAACGCTAAACTATAAACGAAAACATAACGAAAATAACAGAAAAAGCTAATTAAATAGTTCCCGATACCCCAAAAAGATACAAATAATATGATAATAAATAAATATTTGGCTAAAAATAATAATAATATAAAACAATAAACAACAATAAACAACAATATTCAACTGCCAAACAATGCACGTATACATATCCCTATAATATACGCATCTATTAAGTGGTGCCTGGTTTTGCTAAAATCTTCGGCTTAAGCAGTGGTATACGTTTCGCTCGAGCGACCGGTTTCGGTATTGTTGTTGGTTTCGGTGATAATGTAGGCCTTGGGGTCGCAATTTTGAAGTCTATTAAAATTCAAACATTTACCATATTCTGGGCCGAAATACGTGACAATAATGGTTATTCGTTTCGGTCTCTTTCGTTATATACGCCAAATGATTGAGATCTTCGCTGTCCTGACAAATGCAGTGAATATTTTGGATTACGTGTTCGTAAACTAATTGCTGAAAAACAATCGCGTCACTGTGGCTCTGGCTGCGATGAGGGTGGTCGATGTGGGTCGAGGTAAGGTGAGATGGCGTGTGATGGGGTGGGTTGGGATCGGGAATGTTATTTCGGGTGGTTTCGAGTGTGGTTTTATGGAGGCGACTTTGGGTTTGGTCGGCTGGTTACGGTTCCAATTGGTGTTATTTTTTTAGAATTTCAAACCATTTCCTACCGACAAAGCCGGGCTAAAACTCTAGTTTTAAAACTGTTTAAATTAATTTTTTGATCATTTACTGAGTTTATTCAATAATAAAAAACCATTTGACCCTATTTTCCCAATATAATTTGTTTCAATTTAATCGATCATATTTTCATATGAGATAATTAAAATGTTACAGTTTAAAAATATTATGATAAGTAATACAGTAGATGCGTAAAGCAAAGTTAAAGAATTAATACAAGTTTATTATTAGTTACATAATAGTTAGAGCATATAAAAATACCAGTTATTGTATATCAAAATAACGCTAAAAAATAGCTTTAATAATTGACAAAAATAGCACATAAATAGCATTTATAATTTTTTAAAATTACATATATTTTCGATAATTATCATTATCTCTACTTATCAACATTTTTGTGACTTTCCTTTTATTAAGAAATTTTTAAATTTTTCGAAATGCCGCCCTTCGATGATAATGAAAAATATTTTGGGGAGAGGGGTAATAAAAACTCATTAGATTTAATCGAAAATTTAATCTTTTTTAGCCAAAGTAGCATCAAATGGCAAAAATAGCCTTTATTAATAGCTTAAATAGCTAAAACGCATCCATTTTACTTAATTCGTACAGAAATAAATTTATATGTCTCTAACTTTTGAAATAAAAAAGTAGCAAATGCTATGATTTTGATGTATTTACTTTTGCGGCATTTCCGTGATATAGGTTAACTTTGAAGTAATTTATTTATTGATTGTCGTATAATTGCTTTTTCATTTATGTATTGAGACTGTAAAATTTAATTTTTAAAAATTGAAAGTATGATCAACATAATTGAAATAAATTATATTGGCTGTAGTTCAAACTCGTGTTGTATAATTTTTATATTTTAGTTTTACTTTTCTTTTACTTTTTCTTTGGATATTAATTTTAATTTTACTTTTCTTTTACTTTTACTTTTAAAAATTTTCCTTTCTTTTCAACTTAATTCGTGTATTAATAATCAACAATACTTTTTTTGGTCCCATTTAAATAAATAATATTACTTACATCTATCAATCTATATATTATAAATTAATTTTTTAAAATTGTTTCAATTAATAATATTAGTTAATATTACATAAAAAATTTTTTCGAATATCATATACTTAACTATATATTATACTAATTTTAAAAATAATAATAGCATAACAATTAAATTAAAATCACAACGAAAATCATGAATATGGATGAATATTATTCTTTATAACAAGTTATTAACAATAATAACATTGTGCACGATTTTTATATCGATAAATATAATAAAAACAATCTTACTATTTATTAGTCAACAAATTGTTTATTATTATTACTCATTTTTATGTATAGTAATATAGAATATACAGGATTCAGTAAACCTATTTTTTAAAATAAATCATCTGTATTAACGGAAAAACAAAAATTTTGTAAATAAAAATAAATCTAAAAAAAACGAAAACAGATTAACATTTGGAATTTAGTAAATAGTGGCTCAACTTTGAGTTTTATTAGATATTTTATGGAAGTTTAAGTAAGAAAGAAGAATAAGAGTAAAGTTTCCTTTTTATGAACTGATAAACGAAGAATGAAAACTGAATGAATGAATAGTTCTATCGATGAAGCGTTAAATATATATTTACATTAAACCTTTAATATTTGCAATTAAATAAAGGTGTCATATTTAAGACTAGATTTTGAACTATAAATTAAAAAATCTCTGATAAAATCGTAAAATAAAGCGCAAAAAAACGTTAAACACTTAAAATTGAAGTTTTGAGCAGCAATTTTCATTAACTGAACGCTAAACTATAAACGAAAAGTAATGAAAATAACCGAAATAAAGCTAATTAAATAGTTACCGATACATCAAATAAGGTACAAATAATATGATAATAAATAAATATAAATCTAAAAATAATAATAATATTTAAACAACAATTAACAAAAATATTCCACTGCCAACATATCCCTATAATATACGACATCTATTTAGTAGTGCCTGGTTTTTCCTAATATCTTCGGCTTAAACGGTGTTATAGGTTTCGCGCGAACGACCGGTTTCGGTGATAACGTAGGCCTTGGGGTCGCAATTTTTGACGCAAATGGTGTTGGAATCGATGGCTTCGTTATTGATGTGGTCCTAACTGGTAGAAAAGGTGATAGTGATTGCCTTGGCGATGGCGTTGGCGATTGGTTCGATTACTTCTAGTTTATCGTTTGTTTCGGTTGAGTATTGTTCATCACTATTAACAGAAATATTTATCGAAGCAATATGTCTATCGTTTTGTTTCATATTTTCTTCGTTATTAATAGCCGTTACGTTTGATGCATTAATAGTATCAATATTTCGTTGAGTAACAATCATTTTGTTATATATCAATGAACTACTATTGTTATTCGAGCTATTTTTTAACGTAATAATAGTGGTTTGCATTGTGTTGTTTGGTATTGCTTTGCCATTGTTGTCTGATTCCATTTGATATGCGATATCGAAATTACTGTCCCAATGTTAGGATTATTTCGGTCGATATCTCCTAAACGTATTCATTAAGATTTTATTTAATTTAATTTATATTTTAAATATAAGGTCGAGTAATACAATGAGAAGTCTATTAAAATTCAAACATTTACCATAATTTGGGCAGAAAATACGTGACAATAATGGTTATTCGTTTCGGTTTCTTTCGTTATATATGTCGAATGATTGAGATCTTCGCTGTCCTGACAAATGCAGTGAATATTCCGGATTTCGTGTTCGAAAAATAATTGCTGAAAGACAAACGCAAAAATAAAATTAATTCACAATCAAGCGATCGAAACACAATATTCGCTTACATTAGTTTGGGCTTCGATAAACTTAACGCCGGTATGAGATATTGAGAGTATAATGTTTTGTATTTTCATTATGTGTTTCGTAGACTGTTTCAACTTTTCAATCGAAGCTTTCGCTGAGTCCATGCTATGTAATTCCTTAACCAGCGTTGAACCCAAGTATTGTGCATTGTATTCGCACGACTCGTTAATCAACTTTATATTCGTATGCCTCCACTGATCGCATAGCGAATGCTGTAATGGTTCCGGTGATGGTTGCGGTTCGAGCGCTGGCAACTTTTTATTAGACAAACTCGACTGCAAACTGGTAAATGATTTCCGCATGATTGTCGTATAATTTTCATGATCATTATTACTATTATTTGGCACATCCGAAGAACATAACTTATCACTTATAGCTTTAAGTTCACTTATGTTGAGATTCTGTAGGAAAACATCAATCAATGAGATTACGTTAATTAATTTATTTTTAAGGTTCGAATACCAATTGGTCAAAGTCAATGTCGTCGAACACTAGATCGTCCATAAGTTTATGGCGATCGTGAAGCGACGCTAATATCCTTTTCCTGTGCCCGAGTTTATTAATATCTAGCACCGTATTGAGCTCTACGTCCCATAAGTTTCGTATCCTAAACATATCATCGTAACCATTGGCGATGAATGAGTTTAGGTATTCGTTTAGTTTTATTGATTGCAACCCCTTAACCATTGAGGTGGTGGTTGTATCAGATTTTGTTAAACACTTCAATTTAGGCAATGATTTATCTTCCATTAAAATTTTCTCCCTATCAAAAGCATTGGTGACTCCAATCTCTAACAAGGCCGAGTCGTCCATAACATTCGATCCCTTCATTTTTAATTGAAAAATTTATTAACTTAAAATTGAGATATAAATACTAGTAAAAATTAATATAGTTAAACAGAAAATAAGCATTTCCTCTTGATTGACCTTTCATGAGATTGACAGTCGATAAGAGTTTTTTCATACATTTTCAAAAATATAATATAATTAATCGATCAATAAATTTATGAGCCGCTATTACTAAAATTTTTAAAACTATTTAAATTAATTTTTCGATCATTTATTTATTAAGTTTAGTTAATATTAAAAAGTCCGTGACGGATTAGCCCCAATATAATGTGTTTCAATTAAATCGATCATATATTCGTATGAAGTAATTAAAACGTTACAGTTTCTAAACGATAATATTAATTAATAGGTAAGTAAAGCTAAGTTAATGAAATAATACGGTACACGTTTATTATCAGATCGTGAATACGTATGTAGTATTCATACGGTAAGCTTATGCTCAATATAATAATTTAAGTAAACGTATATATTGAATAAACTTACCATAAAAGTAATATTATTAAAACCATTAACAATTAACAAATTTGCATATTCCGAGAGACCTATACTCGTTAGCCATTCATCAAGTGATTGATCATTTACAGTGATGCACACGCTCGGCGCTCACGCTCACGCTCGGCAAAAAAAAGAGGCTCACCGCTCGCGCTCACGCTCGGGTAAAATGAAAACGCTCGCGCTCACTTTTTTGACACGCTCGAGCGCTGAGCGTAAACCGAGCGTAATATTAAGTGGATTCTTAATATAAAAAATGTTTAGACTTCTTAATATAAAATAATTTTCATTTATAAATAAAAATAAAGAATATTCGAAATTTTTAAAAGAGTTTAATAAACTTTAAATTTTTTTTGTTTGAGCTAAAATAAAGTTTTTTGTAAAATAAAATTTTTAATTGAAAAAATCCTAAATTTTCAAAAATACTTTTGTGAGCTCACGCTCGGTACGCTCGCTCGCGCTCAGCATCCGACGCTCAGCGCTCACGCTCGCACTCGATAAAAATTCAACGCTCGGCGCTCGCGCTCACCTCCGAGCGCCATCCGCTCGAGCGTTGTGCATCACTGCCACTGATGAATGTTTTCTGTGGACCTGTGAGAAAAATTGTTCGCCCGAATTAAATCCTACAGTTTTATCTTCTCTTTTTTATATCTGTATCATTTGTAAATTTTTTCCATACTCATGTCCTAATTTTATTTTCACTAATTAAACGCATATATTACTAGAGAAGCGACGCTACATTTTTTATTCTTCACTTTTTATCTAAATATGCGTTTAATTCTTAGAAATAAATCCATTACTTTATAGAGAATGCTTTATAGCAATAATTATACGTTATAAGTATTATATTATAAATACACCGAAAAAAATACTTTGCCGCGTCTATTACCGTATATGGAGTTCAGTATCCAAAATAAACCGCTATTTTGTTGTTGCGTGACATTTGACGAAAAATTTATAGCTCGGGATAATTGAATTTTTATTTGTGACCCGTTATATAATTATGTCTAATGGGAAATGTAAGCTGTCATAGATTTATGTTATAATTATAAAATTAAGACCAAAAACATCCCGAGAAACAGTGTGTTTGTTGTATTATTTGATTAGAGATTAATTTTTTTAATTAAAAAATTTGTTATAATAAGTGCTTTAAATGAAATTGGATTATTCCACGTATGAATCAGTTTTTGGCATTAATTTTGATACAATCGTTTATTTTTTGAGTTTTATTTTTACTTTAGTTTATAACTGATAGATTGTGACATTTCTGATAATTATAGTCTTATTCATACAATAATGAAACTATAGATGAAAAAATCGATTTTATTCGAATCGATGTTTTTATTACTGATTAAATATTATAAAGAAAATAAAAGACTATCATTAAACTTCAATCATAGCACGCATATATGAGTTTACGATTTAAAAACAAAGTTCAAATTAAAGGAATAAAAATGTACGCACATTTTTTCAAATTCTTCAGCGAAAATAATGCAAATTCTGAAACTGTTAAAAAATTAATGATACTGTGTATATCACAATAAAGTTTTTTGATGACATTTTTCTAGTTTGTTTCGCTGTCTTTTACTTTATACTACTAAGTCGTAAACCAATGTATTTATACTACAATATAATACTTCGCTTTAAATAATTGAATAGTTTGTATAACAATCTGTACGGCAAATGATATTATATATTTTACGCTTCATATATATATATATATATATATATGTGTGTGTGTGTGTGTAGTGTATGCTAGAAAGTTTTTCGCGAACAAATAAGCTCTGAAAAACAGTTTATACACATTTTACTTTTATAAATAATTTGTTTTGCGGGAAAAGTATTGTTTTCCCCAAACTAACGAAAGCGTAATAATAAATCAATATAAACATTATTACGCGATATTTTTTCCTCTGTTTAAAGATTATTCCGTGGAATATAATTTTAATACTTCTTTTCTCTTTTCTAATAGATAACGAATTGAAGACTAACTCTGGCGATATATCAGGTCTGTTTGCTTTAAAATTTTAATACTTATTTTTCCATGTTTAATGAATTGATTTAATAATCAAAACAATGCCTATTGAATTGTGTTTTTTTTGTTTGAATCCGTTTATAATTTCATTGCATACAGAATTTTTATGAACTATTATATTGGCAATAATGACTGTAAAGTTAGTTCGCTTTTATATGCAACGTTTGTTTATTATCCATTGTTTTAATATTTTCAACAATAAGGTTGATTGTGTTAATCGCCTATTATATGGTTTGTTCTAATGTTTAACTTAAGCTATTGTTATGTTTTACTATTGAATGGAAGTGATAAGTGACAAAAATATAGAAATGAGTGATTTATATCAATCATTTATTATAAATACGATGATAATAAAATACTTTAACATTTTTTTATTAAATCGCCAATTTCTTATAAGGAGTTCTATTTTTCTATATTCCAAATGATATTCAGATTAATACAGTGTCTAACTTATTCGGTTGCGTTTTCCTAAATTGACATTTAAAGCTATTGAAAATAACTACAATGAAATTTAAGATATTTGCTATGACAACATTATTAGGGAAATTATTTGCTGAAATTATTTTTGCAAAATAAATATTTAATTTTAAAGCACATTTGTCAATATATTATGTGTTATGGATTTTAATAAGCAATTTTATATCAAGTATGAAAAATTAGTTTATTAGCAAACTTTCATGAGAAGTATGCTTTAAATGATGAAATTACAATAAAGATTTAATATGAGAGATTGTATAAATAAATATCTGGTAAATTTGACTTCGAATTTAATAGAGTGTTATTTTTTAATTTTTCAATTTGTTTTATCTTGAAAATTTTGTTTTTATCGAAATATAATATTTTATAAAATATTTATTTTAGTTATTCTATAAAATTATATAAATAACGAGATTAAAAATACTTGTAAATTTTCTTCGTTTACTGCCAACTAATCTAATTTAAGTTTTAAGAATACAATTTTATTTTCTCATTTTCTTTTTAAATTTTCAGCCGAACTTTTAGCAAATCTTTAAAACGTGAGAAATAAGTCTATTACTTTTTTGTGTGTATTGCAGTCATTCTGATGATTACATTCCATTAGAATTCCAATATTATTTATAATTCATAACTCGTATATTTTATGATAATTGAGAGAAACAATAAAAGTTTTCAAAAATATAGTTCTTTTAATGTTATTTCATTAAAAATATAATTTTAATAAGATTTCAATGCTTACGTTTAATATTTTACCAAATGTTTCATAAAATTTCGTAATAAACATTCAAACGAAATGGGAATTAAAAAAATAAATAAATTGTGAGCGCAAAAGAATAAAATAGTTTGAAACCTCAAAACTGACAAATTAACGAATTGCGGTAACGATAAAATTCGAGCGATAACTCTCGCACAAAGCAGACTAATGCCACAAAATAGATATGTTTTAGCTATCAGAACAAAAAATAACACCGAAACAGAAAAAAGAGAACGCAAATAAATTTACTCTGAGCTGACTGTATGTATCATTCACTGGAAGTTAAGGAAAAAGTTGTGATGCATTACTGTTTCTGTTGCTTAAAACAAATTCACTCGCAATGAATATTGATTTTCGTGCTTTTGTTGGCGTTGAAGGCAATCAAGGCTGGAGTAGAGTAGAGTTAGCAGACATAAACTGCTTGATTTAAAAAACTTTAGCAAAATTATTGTGACATTATTAAGAATAGAGAAATAGAGAGTGTATGTGTGCGATACTGTTAGTGATGAGTGAGTGAGGGATAGAGAGAGAAAAACACACTTTTTTATTGTTATAAGAAATAATTGTCTAACTTTGTAAAGACTTGAAGTTTAGAAATAAACAACTTTCAAATAAATTACTATATTTGATGCTAAGATACGAATCGTATATAAGACAAATAATAATTAGTGTCTGATAGTTACATAGATTATGATTATGGATTTGAAAATTGTTAATTAACGATTTATTAAAATCATAATATGTATTAAAAACGAGTAAATAGAATTTTATAAGTGAAATGAAAATCAACGAATTGAAAGATTTCTAAAATATTGAACGATTATTAAAATTTTTAATGATTTTTTATTTTTAATTAAAGGATTCATAGTAAACAATAGATTATAAATTTTTTAAACAATTTTTCAAGAAAAAGAAGATATTTCTTGAAATCTAAGATGTTTTATAGATACAATATTATATGATTATGTACTATAAATCCTTTAATAAAAAATAAAAAATTTCAAACGATTTTCGGATTATAACGATTAATAATTGTGGTTTTTTTGAAAGGTTTTTCAATTTTATAAAACGAATTATGAACAATTTGGCCCTTTTTTCTAATGATTCTCAAAACCCTAGTTATGATAAACATCAAAAATTCTTTGAATATTCGGAAGTGAAAAAATTCTATTTGATTATGAATAGCTAATCTAGAGGATCAATATTGATATAAATAAACTTATTTAAGTATTGATGATTGTATTGTTGTGGAAAAGTAAATAGAAATTAAATTCATTTATCACAAAAATTACGTTTTTCTAAACAATTATTATAATTTTTAATTTAAATAATTTTTATTCTTTGTAACATATTTTTAATTTGTCACTAATAAATATTTTAACAACAAACACCCAAATTTTATAGGGTATTATAATATTTCACCACTTCTTCCATCCATTATTTGAGATAAAACTTAAAAATATTTATTTCAAACCAATTTGTATATTGTTTATATAATATTTACTTAATATTAAATAAAATTTTTTGTTTTGCCATAAAATTACTGTAATCATTTAAACCAAATGTTTAGCAATTTTTGTTTACGCAATAGATTTGGTAAAATATGTGATGGTTTCTGTCAGATATAGTTTTATAGATTAATATATTTAGGCATTTTAATACGTCACACTTAATCTTTCATTACGAGCCACAAGAAAATATTTGATTGTTTTATTAAAAGATATTTGTTATCCAAAAAAGTTAATTCAATTTTTATCTCACATTGTAAAAGTAGTTATTGGATTTGGAATGTCCGTGTATGTCTGTAGACACGAGGAGTATTTTTTTCTAAAAATTAATTGTTAAAAAAATCTTATTGTAAAAATTCATTGTAGGTATGAGTATTTACGTATTATCAAACCAAAAAATTGATAAAAATAGTAAAAATGGGTTAAAATAAAATAAAATCTGTTAAATATAGAAAATATCGCATAACAATTGAATAAAAATGAAAAAATTGTCTAAATTAAGGTAAAAATAAATTAAAATTAGTTTGAAAATAGAAAAATTTTGGGTGAATGTAAAAAAATTGGGTCACAAATGGCTTTTAAATAAATATTTTAGGTCAATATGAGGATTTTACAGTTTAAATTGGCGGCACGCATACCAATATGCTCTTTTATAGTTCTGGTGACACTGTATGCGCTTATTTGAGTTTGTCAGTGTCCGCTATCAAAAAATTTTGATGTTGACTGACGAAAGCTAAATAAGAAATGAATCCAATTTCTCGAAACATTCACTTAAGTACTATTTATGTTTTTATGCAATAAAATTTTTTTCATTTAAACAATAGAATTTAAATCTACTGATTACTTAAAAATAAACTAAAATATAGTTTTTAAACAATGGTATTAATATTTAAAAATGACAATAATATCTAAAGCATTAAAACTTTTGATTATACTATTGAATTAACTGAAAATCATACTCAAAGCATTATGAATATTCGTTCTTGTTTTTGTTCCATTCAGTAAAATAACGATAATTAGAGATTAATTGATAATTCTTTCGTTAAAATTTTTGTAATATTATTTGAAAATATGTTCTTAATTTTTCCATAAACAGTTGCGACAATTCAGTGCAATCAATCAATGAATTTAAATTGAAGTTAGATTTTCAAATAATTTATCCATTACTAAAATAGTAATTATCTATGAAAAACGTTTGCTTAATATTTTCTTAGTAATTTCTCGAGTATAACCCATAACCGTTTTGTTTATATAAAATCCAAGATCCAAACATTAATATAAATGGATTGCTCTGAAGGCAATATCAGAAATGAGTATAAGCTTAACTCAAGTGACTGCCACTATTCGAGATGTCATTTTCATATGCCTGTTATCATAACCCTATATATATATATACAGTACGTATTTATTATTTGTTTATTTTGCAATTTATTTTATTTTCCCAAAATATATTATTGATATATGCGCTAAACTCTATAAGTTATTTACGATTTGTTTAGTTTGCGAAAATCAGTGTGAATAAAACAGAATTGCGTTGTTTTTCATAACTTTGTAAATGGTTTTCATAGCTGTTTATGTTAATAAAAAAATTTCTATGGCTGAGCCATAAAAATGCCTAAAACGCATTAAAAAACAATATGACAAGAATGAAAAATAAATTAACTGTGGATAACAAAGAGTTGAGAGTGAATTAAATTTTTTTCCTCTGCATATTAAACATTAGATTCTTGTATGAGAAGACGAGCAGATGTGTGGGCAATGTTTATAGCGTTATATGAGCATATGATATATATTTAAAGAAAAGTTAATTTCGAAACTTAGAAAAGGCGTGCACTAAAGAAAACGAAAAGAGACTTAATTAAAGTGTATGCTATGCCACACACACACACATACACACACGAACACACATACATACACATACACACTCGAACACAGCAATAACATTACGAAACTCAATGATTGTATCTTTACTTCTTTCCTATTTTTTTAAAAAATACAGTCAATACTACGTTTCCATATATGACGTAGATTTTTACCGTTTGGATCAATTTTGAAAATGGACACACAAGTATAAAATTATGAGAATAATTTCTATCTGAGCGATCATTTGCGATACAAAGAGGGAGAGAAAAAGAAAAATACGATTGTGTTCAGGAATAGATTATTGGAAAATTTTACCTTTCATTACACATTTATGAAAATAATAATAATGCAGTTTCACTTGTTTATAACCATTACATGATCGACATTATAATGTATAACTTTTGATAAACAAGAAAAAACTATTACTTTTTTTAAACTCGAAAAATATTCTCCTCAAATAAGAAAGTCATTATTAAGCTCGAAGTTAAAGGTTTTTTAGCCTGTGATTAATGATATCGTATTCAACGTTTTTTCTTTAAAAAATAAGGTTATTATTAGAAAGTTATTCTTTAAAGAGATTAATGTTGCGCTGCATTACTCCTCTTTAACTATCTTTTTGGAAATTTTTCTTCTATTGGCATAACACAGACATGCAATGTATTCGTATAATTTTTATGGAGTTATGTAATTCTAACTTTTTGATTGTTCAATACTAGTCCCTCTTGTTCTCACACTTAGGTTTATTTTTTTCGCGTTTCTCTATTTCAAAGTTTTTGATCGCGAATATTCTTTTTCATCTTTCGTTTAACTTCTCTTATTTTTTTTCTTCGAGCGTTTGATGCGTTTATGAGATTCTATTCTCAAATATCAGTTGGGAGTGAATTGTAACACGAAATGAATGTTTCAACGCTTGATTTAAAACAAAATTTTAAAAGAGGGACTTTTCATACTAAATATAAATAATTAGGAATCAATAAATATTATGATCTTTATGATGACTAGTATTAGACTAGTAAACGGGCCCCCGATTTGTCGGGCCCCCGCGGGCCCCCGACACGAATCCACGGGCCGGGCCGGGTT
>JAQGAW010003091.1:0-13343 GCA_034698025.1 Phthiracarus crinitus | reverse complement strand
TTTATTTTACAAAAATTATTAATACTTATTGTTTTTAAAGAGATATTTTAATTCCTAAACATTTTTTATGTTGAAATATGATTAAATTATTGAAAGTTTTTTGATTTTATATTTCTAGAGATTTAACAAAAAAACCACTACCATTCCATTACCGTTAGCAAAAAAGTCGTTACCGTTCACTACCGGCAAACTCAAATTTTTTCACTCCATTACCGTACCATTACAGGGGCAAATCTCAATTCCACTACCGTTCCATGGTAATGGAACTAAATTTTCAATCACTAGTTAGCATTATTTGGTATAATCATTTAATAAATAAATATTAAGCGTGAAATACATTGCTATAAAACGCATGTATTTATAATAGAAGTCCAACATTTCAATTTTTTAGCTAATTTTATCAAATAATTTTTTGAAAAATATTTTATTTTGTAAAATCTCAAATAATTTTCGCTTTTAACATTTTAATAACAAGTATTTAAAAACCTTTATTCTAATTTCTTTTATAAATAAATTTTTATAATTTCGTTGTCAAAATGAAAATTTAATTTAATTCCATACCATATCGCTTCATAAGGGACCCAATATTGATGATCACTAAAATAAATTTTTTATATTCGAAATTAAAGTTGATTTTTAGAGCACAATTAAATTGTTTTAAAATTTAAAAATAGTCTTTATTAAAATTGTTAAATTATATTTGAATAGTTATATTTTCATAATTTGTTAGAAAGTTCTTAAAGAGCAATAATTTATGTGAAATAACGAACGAAATCGTTGACGAAACCGTACAAATAATATTTGAAAATCATTCTGGAAATTCCTTTGTACCGTTTAAATACATCGATAGCATAATTATTCGCATAATAATCGGAGTGTTATTCGGTAAAACATTTAACATCGAAAATAAAAAATATCATCAGTTGTCTGAATGGTACGAAAGCCTTCAAAGATATTTTGTTCACTTAATAGCTTCAGAATACATGCCAAAATTGAAATTATATAAAAATTATCAAAAACTAATTAATAGTGATGGGCCTATGGATATAATTAGAAAAATGTTTAATAAATTAAATAATTCAAATCTAAGTTTAGAAACAACAAGAAACAGTTTGTGTGAATTATATATTTTATCGGCAATTAATATCCTAAATGAAAATAAAGAAAAAACCGATTATTTAAATGATGAAAATATTATTGAAAGTTTAGCAACTTTAGCTTTAGGTAAGAAATAAATCTTAACTATAAATAATATATAAGATCTTTTTATATTAATTTCTTCGTATATTATTAATTTATAATAATATTCATATGATTATGCTTTTGATTGGAAAATGGGTAAAATTAGCACACTATTATAGATATTTAAAAATTGCGATAACTTTACCTCTATTTGGCATAATTTTAACGAAAATCAATAAAAATTTAAATTACAAAACTCAACAATATTTGTTGCTTTTCATATTTTGTGCATATCCTTTAGTTATTGAACATTTAACGAGAACGTTAGTGGAATTTTAAAAAAGCACTGTTAGTGGAACGTTAGGTGATTTTAAATTTCTAATATTTTCAATCACTATTATCCTTTTTTATATATATTAATCGCTTTATCTCTGTTTCGCTGTCTCTCTCTCTCTCTCTCTTTCTCTCTATCTCACACACACACACACACAAAAAAAATGATACAATAAAAAATAATACTAATATTACAGTATTCCCTAACAATTACTAATAAATTTTATAAATAATAAAGAATATTATTCTTAAGAACAAAAATTAAAAACGATATGAAATAATAAAATAATAAATAATTATAATAAGTAGGAGACCCGTCCATATACCCTCGGATAGGTGTTTAACATGGGAGGCAACCCACTATAGTGAGACCACTCCCCAGACCACTCCACTGTTGTGGGCCCCTCCCCCAAGCCGTTACACTATAGTACGACGTGCTTTAACATTTCACGATATAAAATGTACGATATAAAATGTTTTTTAAATCTAAAAATAATGACGATATAAATTAAAAGTAATTAAAAATGATTAAAAGTGACGAAATGAAATAAAAGTGATTAAAAATGACGTAATTTATGGACAGATTTACTAAAAATGATAAGTGACGTAGTTTATATATAAAAAATGATTAAAAGTGACAAAATAATAAAAATTTGCAGTGGATATTTAATGTTACAATCTTTTATTTACAAACTTAATTATAAAACTTATTATAATACATAATATTTAATATTACATAATACAGAATACAATTTTATATTATAGTTACAATTTAAAACATTACATTAATTTGTGAATATAAAATAAATTATCTAAATTAGATTAACTCCTGCTCCTCCTCCACCTCATTAATAAAATTTAGTGATTATTCAAAATTACTTAGCTTATAATTATTTAATGTCTTTAAAACGATTTGGAGATAAATCAAAATTTCCATCGTTAGCAGCTTTTTTTTACAGATCTTAACATTTAAATAGAATCAGGATTTAATGTATCCTCATCCTCACTACCATATTCTTCATTAGAGTCAGATTCATCATCAAAACCTTCACCTCTATTAATAAATTCTCTTATTTGCCGCTTATTAATTTTAACAACTTCCACTTCAGCAGCACTTAAAAAACCTTCAAGATTCACAAGAGTCTTATCACTTATTAATGAAGCTTGTGTTCATTATTGTTTTCCGTTTCCGATTGTTCCTTTTCTGACTGTTCCGATCAAGACTCTTCCTCTTCAACTGAATCGTTGTCCGAAACTTCAGACTCAATCATATTTAAGTTTTCTATTTCTGTGTATTACTGTTCTTATATAACGGATATAATTATCTGATCGTGAAAATGATTTTTTCAGATATTGCAATATAGCATTGTAATGTATTTTAAATGGAATTTTAGTCTTCATAATTTGAGTCACGTGATTCAATTAATTTTTTATGAATTTGACTATATTTTATTTTAAAAATATTAATTTATTTTTAATATCCATAATTACGTTATTTAAAAGTTAATTCCAATCACTAAAATCTGAAGAGGATTGTTTACATATTGTTGTATCAATAATGAATACTTCATTAAAAATCTCCACATCTTTCATTTCTAAATAATATCTTAAGTTTTTCCATATTATTAAAATCTTTTAATTGTCACGCACCTATATAATCATCCATCTCTCCTTGACTTATAACGAAACTAATTAAGTCGTTTTCATTGTAATATATGTTTAAAATTTTCAAATAAGGAATAATCTTTTTTACTATCCGCAAACAAATTATCCATTAATTTAATTGTATGCTTGGTTTCAATTCTTTTGAATAAATAATTTTGAATAATTTGTACCATTAAATATCCACTGCATAATTTTTATTATTTCGTCACTTTTAATCATGTTTTATATATAAATTACGTCACTTATCATTTTTAGTAAATTAGTCCATAAATAACGTCAAGTTAAATCACTTTTATACGTATACATAAAATACGTCACTTTTATTAACTTTTTATTCATTTCGTCACTTTTTATCACATTTTATTCATTTCGTCACTTTTTTATCACTTTTTATTCATTTCGTCACTTTTAATAATGTACTTTTAGATTACGTCACATTTAATAACTTTTAATACAGTACGTCACTTTTAATCATTTTTAATTACTTTTGATTTTTTTCGTCATTATTTTTAGATGTAAAAAAACATTTTATATGGTACTATAGTGTGAAATGTTTAATACACGTCGTAATATATTGTGGCGGCTTGGGGGAGGGGCCCACAACAATGGAGTGGTCTGGGGAGTGGTCACACTATAGTAGGTTGCCTGCCATGTTAAACACCTATCCGTGGGTATCTGGACGGGTCTCCTACTATTATATTAAACAATATAAAATGTTATACGGTTTATAACTGGCTAAATTCGAGTTAATGAAATAAATTAAATGCTAATTAAACTAAACGGGCAATAGTTTCAAAATGAAAGAGCGAAATCGAATTGTAATTAATAGTATAAGATTAATAATTTTCCTAATTTTCTTTTATTTTAAATTTATTCATCCATTTATTTCAAGGTCTGAATGATACAAGTAATAATGCAATTCGATGGATGTTGCTATTTATGGCTTGTTATCCTGAAATGCAGCGAAAATTAAGAAATG
The DNA here is from genome assembly GCA_034698025.1 of Phthiracarus crinitus. NCBI lineage: Eukaryota > Metazoa > Arthropoda > Arachnida > Sarcoptiformes > Phthiracaridae > Phthiracarus > Phthiracarus crinitus. Next base: position 9,184 of record JAQGAW010003091.1, on the reverse strand, counting down.
AAATACGACAAAATATTGGTATAACATTTAATTTTAAAAAGTATATTACGAATAATTATAATAAATTAATTAAAGGTAATAAAACTCCTGAAATATCTGATATTAACAAATGTGAATATATGAAGGCGTTTATATGTGAAACATTGCGGTTTCGGCCAGTTTTACCACAATCTATGCCTCACACAACTACATGCGACATAAATATTGGTAACCTTTTTTTTGATTAATTGTTTTATTACCAAAGAATCAAAATGATAGCATTTACTAATGTTTTAATTCATAACTAGTATTATATAAATGTAAGTGCAATAATAACATGTTAAGAGTCATTTTCGTTAATTTTATTAAAACTCTTATTATACTAATTTTAATTATATATGCTAGAACTGCTTAGATTTTTCTCAAACAGACCATTTGTTGATCAATTGTGATGTATTTTTGTTAATCCTTTCAAAACCTTATTTAAATCATTGCCATCTAACCATCAAACAATTAAGTTTAAAATAAAATAAATTTATATTTAACTATCTATTGGTATTACCGAAAAATAATATTTTGCTTCCTTCCACTATGCTTTGCGTATTAGACCGAAAGATTTCCTTCGGTCTGATGTCTGGTGTCTTTTCGACATTTTTCAAAATTATAGGGGGATTTCTCACCGGATTTAGCGGACAATATTTTTAATAAAAAACACAACTTAAAATTTACGATATTTCTATAAATAAACACAAAAAAGTTTCGGAACTGGACTGGATGGGAATAAACATTATCTTAAACAGGACTGGATTTAGACCTGGAAAAATTATCGGGACGGGACAGGACAGGATCGGGATTGACCAAATTTTTACGGGATTTGTCAGGACGGGATTGTCACATAAAAATATCGGGACGGGACAGGATTTTAGATTTTGTTAATAAAATCCAGAAAATCTCTAATTGACAGAAATATTGCGTCAAATCTCTTTAATTTACAACTTATTTTATCAATTTTCAACTTTTAAGCATTTTGTGCACATAAAATGTATTCATTGAAAGTTTTAAGTATGTTTCCTTAAAATGATTTTAAAATTTATTTGTTACACAAAATTAAGATATTACAATTAATAAACACAAAGTTATTTCGGGACAGGACAGGACGGGACTAAAAGTTATCTTAATCAGGACGGGACTGGACAGGACTAAGCATTTCAATTAGCAGGACAGGACGGGACTGTCAATTTCAAACTTTTTCAACCTCTAACTGGATTCTCATTTTCAAACTTTTTACAACACTATTGCTCATCACGTTTTATGCGCAATACCCAAACGTTTAAACTCTTTTTGCTATACCGGTATAGAAAATGTTAACACATATGGGAAAATCTCAATCAAATACATTGATATCTATTTAATGTATTAAACGGTAATAGATTGCCCCATATTTACTTTAGGAAAATTATAACTTTAATTTTATTAAACAATGAGTAAATAAATACTAAATACTAAAAAATAATTTATTTAGGCTTATCTAAACCCCATAAAACACTTTTTAATTAATAAAATAAATAATTGGCTCATAGAAGTGTTAAAATTCATGATTATATTTTGTTCATGATTATATTTTAAATTCATGATTATATTAAAAACTGATTATATTTTATAATATAGGAGATATTTTAAAAATATAATTGAAAATTATAAGTAATAATTTTAGTTATTTTATAATGTTTAAAAGTGTTATTTTGATTTTCTAGTTATCCAAAATGATTTTTATATGAATATATTTTATAAGCAAATATTTTATTCCAGCCAACATTTCAATACCGAACGGAACCTTAGTTTTTATGGACATGTACTCTATATTAAACGATAGCAAACATTGGAATGAACCGGAAATATTCAATCCAAATAGATTTCTTGATTCGGAACATCGTTTTGTTGAACAAAAATACAAAGCTTTTATACCATTCGGTATTGGAAAGCGTATGTGTGTCGGAGACAAGTTTGCTATGAATTTGTTATTTTTGGTATTAACACGATTATTACAAAGAACAGATGGCTATCATATTTTATTGTCAAATGATAGTAAAACAGATTTGGAACCAAAAATAGCAGAATATGTTTTGGCTCCGAAAACATATAAAATAGTTTTAGTTAATGATTAATCAATTGTATTAAGTTATCAAAAACTTATTATATCTTCGCTTTTCTATTCTTTAAACTTACTTACAAGAGAATAAAACATAATAATATTTTATGCTTTATTTATTAGAAACTTTTCGAACACATCTCAAAAACAAATTAAATATTCGGTAAACCCTAGATTTTTCCATAATTTGTTTTAATTATTATAAAACGAACGTATAAAAATAAAAATTAACGAGATTGTAATAAAAATGATAATTATTATTTCGTTAAGAATATTTAAACTGTTATTTAAAGAAAAATTATATAATAAAGAGATACTGTTTTTATTAAGTTTTACGTCACATGTCTCGCGATAAATACGAACGACAATAGAAACTTGAATTTCAACGCTTGAATAGTAAGAAAACTGATGACTAAGATCACGATAAAAACATAAATCAATGATTTGTTGGACCAAATACAATGCTTTAAATAGACTTGAGGTCCACTTTAGATATCCTGCGAGTCAACCTGCATTTATAATTAATGAATAGAAATTAATTCATAATCATTATGTTAATGGGTGGTTGTAAACTGTTTTTTGTTTGTTATAGGAGACGAGCGTATTTATATGTTAAATAGCTATAGCTTGTGACGTTTAATAACAATTAGGGTTACGGATATGTAGGTATAAATTGAAAGAAAATCGCAGAAAGAAACTTTTGGCCTATTACTTGATAAAGCTATTCATTCATAATTTCCAAAATTAATGCAGTCGTTTACAATTTTGGATTATGATATCTTTGAAACAATTATTCATAGCCAAAAGTACTATTAGACAATTAAAAGATCTATCGATATACAAAGAAGAAGGTTTAAGTTAGTTGAAGTATGGGAACATGACATTAAAGAACTTGTGAAAAAATAAAGAAATGGAAAATTATTTTGAAGAATGAAATATTATCAAAATAGATAAACGAATGGTGGACCAATTAATCCAAGGGATGCATTCTTTGGTGGTAGAACTAACAGACATTATTATAAAGTTATAAAGAGTAAGAATTATGGCTAATGATGTTCGCTCACTATCCAATTGTCTAAGACAGAATGAGAATTTTCTACCTAGACTCCCATATGGGGTTTACGCCTACACCATCGAGTGACCCCTCAAATCATAATAAATATATAAGCATAATACAATGGTATAGGTGTTAACGATAAAATTTCTAATTTTTCAACCCCAACCCCCCTAAGTGGGCCCACCTCCTTGGGACCCTACCATTTTTCCTAGACTCTTTGAGCTGAATCCAATGATATATGTGTCGATGTGGTTGGCCCCCATGGGAGGCTATAACGTGACAAAGAGACATACAAATAGACAAACAAATTTTGAGATTTATATATAAAGATTTTTTCTATAATTTATATATTTAATTAAAAGGTTTGGCAGTGTTCACGTGACGACAATGTAGTTTAGGTCAATAACTTCCCATTCTATTATTTCGCAATTAAACTGAATAAAACAAGAGATTAATGGAGCAATAATAGAGGTGAATAAAACAAACTTAAAATTCACTGTTGCATTATCACCACTGCTAAAACTTAGATACTACATATAAAGTTAACACACCTTACAAAATCGACGGAATAATTTTTTTAGCAATTTATATTCGTCAATGAAATTTAAAAGTGCAAAAAATGTTTTACTGTTTGGATAAACTAAAGATATCATCACTTTCTCATGTTTTGAATGAAAACTGTGGGAGAATTCTGATTTCGTAAACATGCCTTTTGCCAATTCAATTGAATTTATTATAACAATCGGTGTCGGTTTAAATTACCGATAAGCACTTTAACAATAAATAATTATATATGGGAACAAACATTCACTTTATTACATACTTAGACAATTTCCTAAAATTGATAGATGTGTTGGTCCTTTTGGATAGTGTTTCAGTTTTGAATAGAAACAATAGACATAATTAATTGCATACACAATTGAAAATAATACTGAAAGTATGAGCAAATAATAAAAATACATTTCAAATAAGATTTTAAATTACTTTATAATAAACACTTTAAAATGTTTTACATTTATATGATTTTGTTCAGTTAACATATGCTAAATTTATTATTTAAAAAATAAAATAAAAATATATCCAAAAGATTAAAATTTCTGTTTTAATTAACAAACTGCTTCTAACAGTTATTATTACGTAATTATAAATTGTATTTTATTTTGATTATGAAAACAGGAAAACTTAATATTGTTGTGTACTTTTGTTTCGATATCTTCGATCAATTATTTATTTAATTTCATTCGTTTTATTCGATATAAATTCGATAATAATAATGGTATTGTTTCGATAATAATTATAATTAATTAATGATAATAATAGTGATTTAGTTTAATAGTGGTTACACTAATAATAAATGAGTTAATGTTAGCCTTAATGGCACTGAAAAACATGCTGTTTTTAACATATATTTTAGTTTAAAAATGGTTTGAATTATGTTCAATGTTAACGCTTTGCGTTCAGAATCATAACTGTTTTCTTATATGCGTTTTTGCATATAACGTATGAAAATATACGTTATTCAAACGATTAGATTAATAGTCACTAATGTTACATAAATTATGTCACAACAATATTCATTTCATATTTCAACATCATTAGACTATTTACTTCATTTCAATATTACTATAATAATTACAATTAAAATAAACATAATATTAAATCCGGCTTAAAATTAATTGTATTAATAAAACACGTATTCATGAATTCTTTTTTCAAGAATGGACAAAATATTTATAGTAATAAAATTTATTTTCAATCTGTTATTAAACTTTCAAATAAAGTTATTAAGATTGAAAGACATAAAAACAATTATGGATAAGTCAATAATAATATACTAAATTGTTTATTTAAAGCTCATGCACACACTATCTTTAACCATTTCTATGTTAGCATTCAACATGTGTACATCTCTAAGTAATATTAATACATTCATTGTATTACTTAACTAGGGATGAGAATCAGATAGAAAACCTGAGCTGTAGCTGAGCTGCGAGATAAGCTGATTTAATAATAAATTTCTAGAGCTAAGCTGATTTAGCCATTAAGTATTCAGCTCCTATTAATATGAGCTGATGAGCTGGAATTTGTCAATTTGACATTTTATTTATACAAAATAGTATGAAAAATATTAATTTCAATTTCCTAAAATAGGAAAAGATGTTGGACCAGTTGGGTAATGTTTAATTTTAGAATAAAATCGATAGACATAATTAATTGCACATACAATTGAAAATAATTGTGAAAGTAATAGCAAGTAATAGAAATACATTTCTCTATCCGATAGTTGCTATAATACAAATTATATACTATTTCTTATAAATTATATAAGATATTGAATAAATAGAGACATTCAATGTTTATTGAATAATTTAAAATGTTTGACATTTAAATGACTTTGTTTAGTTAACAAATGCTATAATTAATATTTATAAAATATTTCCAAAAAAAGATTAAAATTTACTGTTTTATTTAATAAAAACTTAATCTAACAGTTATTATTGGGTAAATATATTTTGTTTTTTATTTTGATTATAAAAACAGGAAATCTTAATATTCAATTCAATAGTCAATTATTTTATCTATAATACTATAAAGTAATAAACTCAATCCCTGAAGCGCTTATACTTTAAAGTAACATCAAGGATAATGTTAACGATCTATATTTCTATTATTTTTTAATACCGATAAATATAAATTGAGAAATCGTTTATAAACTATATAATATTTTTAAAATTTTCGTGAGAGTATATGGAAATTTCATAAAAGCTAAACTGTAAATATTACACTAACAAATATGAGAAAAAATTTTAAAATTGGTATTTTTAAATATGATTTCTGATTTTAAAAAAATATGTAAATTAATTTATGTATAAATGAATTTTATCGAAATCACTGTTTTGCGTCATGGAAAGTGATGGCAACACTTTTTGATGTATTTTTTATTTCTATAAATAAATTATATATCAAAGTCAATACTCGATTAGCATTAAATAATTAAGTGATTAATCAATTCTAAATCTAAAATGTTTTAATTAAAATTTTTGAATATTAAAACGCTAGGAAAACGTTTCGTAATTCCGCTATACCCGAATTTCACCCTCTGATAATCGAGCAGATATTGAGTAAAAAATTTTATTCAATTTAAGCAAAATTATTTATTAAAACATTTTTTTCAATTTGATATTTTTCAACTGTTCTATAGTTATTTCAAAATAATTTAAACATTATAAAAATGAATTTTTTTGGACTTTATTTTTTTAATAACTGTAGTGGACGGATATTTAAAAAATTTCAAATTATCATTAAACTTTGAAACATTCCAGTGGAACACATTCTTTAATTTAAATTCTAAATAATATCATTTGCTATAATTTTAAATTTTTTAAAGCTATTAAAGTAATTAATGCTATTTAAAGGGTTAATTAGATATAGAAACATCTTTCGGATAACTTGTGACAAAATTTTAAATTTATTGGCACTTTCTAATTTTTTTTGGATATTTTCAGATTTTAAATTTAATTCGATTTGTTTACCAAAGTAGCCGTTATTTTGAAAAGTTGGGACAATCCCTGAATTTCCAGCTCTAGTAATTTGTATAATTCATAGATATAAAAATTTTTATATACACTATTAATTATCTAAGGATTATTTTATTTCAAGCGATAATAACTGAATAGTTAAAAATTTAATATTTATAATTTTCAATAATATAATTATTGAATCCTATTTATTTTAATTTTCGGTAATTAGAGAGTAATTAAGCCCAATTAAAAAAATCAGGGGTTTATCGATTACCTTGTTTTAATTTGTTTAAAGATGTGTTCTAAATGTTTCTAATAATAAATAGAGAATAAAATATTATGTTTTATTCTATTAAAGGTAAGTTTAATGAATAGATATCGAACTTTTGATATATTATTGATAACTTATTTACTCATTTATTAATAAAATTAAAACTTTAATTTTCCTAAAGTAAATATGGGGCAATCTATTGCCGTTTAATACGTTAAATAGATATCAGTGTATTTGAATGAGATTCTCCAATATGTTTTAACATTTTCTATATAGCAATAAGAGTTTAAACGTTTGGGTGTTGCGCATAAAAGGTGATGCGCAATAGTGTTTTAAAATGCGAAAAAGTTTTAAAATGAGAGTCCCGTCCTGTTTACGATGATTTTTGTCCTGTAGCGAAACTATTTTGTGTTTATTTATAGAAATATATTAAATTTATTACAATACAAGATCGATACGGGCATAATATATGACTGCAATTTCATTTTTAGTTAGTTTTTAGTCGCTAGTTCCATTTTGTAAATTTTTAATATTATAGTATATTATCGGCTGATGCAACTATTTAGTTATTATTTGATATTATTAGACTTTCGCGGCAGTTGCCATTCTATTTCATTATTTTTCGATATTATTATACACTTTCGGCATATTAGAAATGTCTAGCCCCCGTATACCCCCCATCCCCAAAAATATTAAACGTCGATCCCCCTACACAAATTTTTGAAATTTTAAAGACAAAATAATTTTGTAATTTTAAAAAATTGTTCTAATTTTGTAAAAATATTGTACATCAAAATCGATGAGTCTTTGGAACCCTTTAAATTAGCTGTGGGCTTGGTATAGGCTTTGGTCGGAAAATTTTATTTTTAATTTTTTATAAATTATTTTTAGGCAGAAGGCGAATTATTATCCCCTAAATCCGTTTGGATTGACAACCCTCCTATAATTTTGAAAAAAGGTCGAAAGGAAAACAACCCTAGACCATCAGACCTTGGGAAACCCTGCATTTAATATGTATAAGATGCTTAAAAGCTGAAAATTGAAAAGATTAAGCTCTAAATTAAAAATATAAGACAACATTTATTGATTTTCGGATTTTGCGAGCAAATTCAAAGATCCTGTCCCGTCCCGATATTTTATGTGACAATCCCTTCCCGACAAATCCCGTAAAGATTTGGCGAATCCTGATCATATAATGTCACGTCCCGATTATATTTCCGATGTAATACACAAAGCATAGCGGAAGGAAGCAAAATATTATTTTTCGGTAATACCAATAAATTGTTAAATATAAATTTAAAGTTCATCACAATTGATCAACAAATGGTCTGTTTGAGAAAAATCATGCAGTTCTAGCATATAAATTTAAAATTAGTATATAATAGTTTTAGCATATGTGACGAAAATAACTCTTTATATGTTATTATTGCACTTACATTTATATAATACTAGTTATGAATTTTAAAAAATTAGAAAATGCTATCATTTTGATTCTCTGGTGATAAAACAATTAATCAAAAATAATGGCTACCAATATTTATGTCGCACTAGTTATATGCGGCAAAGCATGTGGTAAAACTGGTCGAAACCGCAATGTTTCACATATAAACGCCTTCATATAATCACATTTATTAATATCGGATATTTCAGGTGTTTTATTTCATTTAATTAATTTATAAAAGTTATTCTTAATATACTTTTTAGCTCACTTTAACTAAAGGAGCTATTGGATTTGACATGTCTATCTGTCTGTCCGTCCGTCCGTCTGTCTGTCTGTCTGTGGGCCGCTCTATATTTATTAAGGGATTTTTTCTCTATATTAATAAAGGGATTTTTTTAAAAATAGACTCCTATATTCATAAAAATAGACTCCTATCTTCTAAAAATCATTGTTGAAAAGACTCCTATCTTGGCTTAATTTGGGCTAAAATTGGCTTTAAAATGGCTTTACAATGGCCAAAAATGGATAAAACTGAACTAAATATGGGCTTAAAATAGGACAAGAATGCGTTTTAAAAAGCTAAAAATTGGACATAAAATGGGCTAAAACTGGGTTTTAAAAGTCTAAAAATTGATTATATGGTTCTTAAAAAGGCTTTAAAATAATCAAAAATAGCGTTAAAATATATTAAATTATAATAAAAATATTATAGAATTGGATAATCTATTGTTTAAAACAAAATAATTAAAATAGGACAAAAATGCGT
>JAQGAW010003090.1:0-13345 GCA_034698025.1 Phthiracarus crinitus | reverse complement strand
GGTATTTTGAAGTTTTTTTGCACCAATTAACTCGTTTTTCTTTCATTAGTTTGGTCAGATACGGTCGCTTCATAGGAACCATTTTTCGCCAACCAATTGATTTTAAATAGCGTTGAATGGTTCTGTCTGATACTTTAGGACTTCCATTTTCTTCGGCAATAACTGTAATTTTTTTAGCCGAAAGTTTAGTAAACTAAAATCTAAACTTATTTTCATTGGTTAATAAAGGGTGACACAGAGCTTTTACTAATGAAAATTTTAAGAAAAGCTTAACGAGCTATAAATAAAAGGCTTAAACTGGTTTTAAATTAGCAATACTGATCACATCCTGCATTCTTTAGTGTTTGCATGTTTTGTACACAAAATATCATTTTATAGATTTGTGTTTGTTTAATAATTTAAGAATATTTCATTATTTTTGTTGTTCAATTAAATATTATAGATATGATTGTAATTATAAAAATATTATTTTGTTACACAACAACAGTAATCACTTTACTGTGAACTTATTTAGTGTTTTAGTCTAATTTAAATATATATGTGACTTATTTTTATAATATGGGAAAAAACTTATTAAGTTTAGAAGAAAAAGCAGATATTGTTAATTGGTATATCGAATTTAGCAGAAATGATAAAAGAAAATGTTTACAAAAAACACAACAAATGTTTGAAAGTAAGTATAATAAAACTTCACCAGCGAAAACATCAATTTTGCATAACGTTAATAATTTTAATAAATATGGTTCATCAGAAAATAGTCAAAAATTTTCAAAACATAAAAAGTTATCACTAGAAAATGTGGAAATTGTTAAAAATGTTTTAAGTGAGTGTAGTAAATATTCTATTAGAAAAATTTCATTTAAAACTAATATCAACCGTAAATCTGTTCGACGAATTTTGAAAAATCAACTAAAACTTTATCCTTAGAAAATTCAGTTCGTACAAAAAATTCCCGAAAATTCTATTAATAAAAGATTGGAGTTTTCTTTAAAAATACTTGACAATCTAACAACTAATCCAGATTATTCTAAAACTATATGGTTCAATGATGAGAGCCACTTTCACTTAGATGGCTTTATAAATAAACAAAACTGGAGAATATGGGAAAGCGATAAGCCTGAAAATATTGTGTAAAAAACTGCACATCCTAAATATGTAACAGTTTGGTGTGCTATTTCATCAAAAGGATTAATTGGTCCATATTTTTTCGAAAAATCAAAAAGTAAAAGAATAAGAGTGAACCAAATATCTTACCAAAATATGCTTAAATCATTTTTTATACCTAATCTTTTACAAAAATTTGGTCCTGATTTAAGTGATCACATATTTTGTGAAGATGGGGCAAGTTGTCACACAGCTAAAGCAACTTTAGAATTATTAAAATCATATTTTGGTAATAACATTATTAGTAATAAATTAGATAATTTTTGGCCACCATATAGTCCTGATCTAAACCCATGCGATTTTTATTTATGGGGTTTTTTGAAGGATTTGGTTTTTAGAAGTGGTGTTTCAACAATAGAAGAATTAAAATCTAAAATTATAAGTGGATGTAAACAAATTAGTGAATCGACGTGTGTTAATGTTATTGAAAACTTTAATTTTAGACTAAAACATTGTGCACTTAATAAAGGAAAACATTTTGCTATAACAATGAAAAAATTACCCGCACCACAGCCTTTAAACACTAATATTTAATATTCATATTTGTATTTGTATAGTAAATTCAGTACTTTATTATATATACACTTATACTTTAAAACTAGATTTCATTAGTAAAAGCTTTGTGTCACCCTTTATAAAATTTTCGACTAAAAAGTTAGTGTTCGCGCAAATTTCATCGTCGTATACCTTAGATTGCTCATACAAATTTTACTCCTCTCACTAAAAATATTCTAACTAATCATTAAGTTCTAAAAATTGATTTTAAAAAATATTTACAGAAGATGCTAAATACCGGTACTTCTTAATAGATGCAAAAGTATCTAAAGGTAAATTCATTAATTGACAGAAAATAAAAACAAGTTAACGAAACGATCGTTAATAAAGCTGTAGTTAAAAGAACGCATTTTGAGTGCTACTCTCAGAGTGACTCTACAGTACTGCAGTAATTTTATACATAATGTGTTAAAAGTTGATCTACAAATTATTTCATTTTATTTAAGGATATAGTATAAAATTACTGCAGAGTAGTTAACCCAAACCACCACAGAGTGACAACAATCTAATTACAGTTCTTGTCAACAATATTTATTCTATAAAATCTAATAACAAATTCTCACGTTTTGTTTAACTCAATTGGGAGTCTTCTCCCGTTAATAAATTTATCCACGAATGTACTAAAAAATTATTTTATTAATTGTTATTCTATTTAAGATCAAATTAGAACAAATATATGACTATATATTATTTACTGTATGAATTATTCATTATTTTTGTTCGATTTAATATTATAGAATTGATTATAACTATAAAAATTATATTTTACTAACTCACTAAAAACAGCTCAATTTAGTATTATAGAAGAACGTGACAGAGAGAGAAACAGAGATGAAGCGATTAATATATAATAAGGATATGATTACCGTTAATTATTATTTCAATTCTATAATACTATATTTTATGTTAAATTTTAAAACTTAATGAAATAAAATAGTTAATTATCATAAAGTAATTACGAAGTGATTGTCAAAATTGGTTTGTTTCACATTGATCTCCTAATAATAAACTAATTTCTCCAGCATTTGAATTCATTGAATGACATCTTGAATAAAGAATTATAAAATAATTAAACGATTCTAATTGTTTACCGTAACAAATTAAGCTTATATTACCTGGAAATATCATTGTTCTCTATCGATAAGAATATTTCTCCATTTTGATTGAATAAAATTTGATTAGTTTTTAACTTGGATTTATCGTTAACGACATTATTAGTTGGATCTCTGTTAGGTATGGGAGCGATAGATATATCTCTTACAGCGCGAAATTCTCCGCAATTGTTGAGGTGTTCGTTCTCGAGGCGAAAGAAATTCCAAACAAATCGACGAAACAGTTCGAGAGGAGCTAATATAGTGACGACTATATCTCCATTAATAGCACCGATTTCAGTAAGAGATACTGAAAGAGTCCAACCAAATCGCAGAATTAGGTCTTCAATCATTGCAAAATAATAATAATTTGGCGACGAATAAACAATTTCCTCTCTTAAAAATGGGTACTCTTTGTTTGCATTGTTGAATTCAAAAAGTCCCCAATCCATACGAATGTCCCAAATATAAGTATAACACGACGACAATATCATTGATATGAGCCAAAGTATGAAATATGGATTCGATATGGCGTTGTCATTCGTATTTGTAGTCATTTTGGTAAGCGTTGAAAAGATGACAACAAAAAATGTTGTGGAATACTTGCCAGCATTGATGAGGTGAGGAAATACACCGCGACTGTCATCGCGATAGCGTCGAACACACTGTGCGAATCGAAACCACGCCGGAAGACAAGCAACAACTGTACGAACCATTAAATCTGTATTTCCTGTATTGTTTGGTGACGATGTATATAAATCAAAATAATAGCGTAAAAAATACTCAAAATCTAATATAATTGGAACCAAACTGTTCAACTGATCTGCGAGCCAAAAATCAGCAAAGTTTACTTTAACGAATGGCGCTTTAATTACTCTGATTAATACTTTCAAGAGCCAAAATCGGGCCGAATGTCGTAATGTTGGCGTTGGGTTAATCAGAAATGTTAACATAACCAAAATTAATACTAAAGGAAATACGTGGCAAGGAATTGATAAATCAACTGAGAAAAAGTATCCTAATACTGATAATGACCACAAAACGGCAAATATTGACGCGATTTCAAATAAATGCTGTTCTGATATGTGATCTCTCGGATCCAATTCGAAAATTAATACGTGATTGACTCCCGCTGTTCGCCAGCCATAAACATTGAGCCCAATTAGAAATAGAAATATAATTAAAAGAAAGGGAGCTCTATATAAACGAATGACAATATGCCAATCAAGATGTTTGTTAGAGAACATAGCGACCAGTATGACAGTCGCCATCAGTACGACAAACGCTCCAACAAACAAACCGCAACGAAATGTCTGCCACAACGACTGATGCGCTGACAATGGAGGCACACGAAGACGTTTCATTGCGCGCTGACGATCACCGCATTCTAACCAATTTATGAATAGATTCTCTGTTTCCGCTATTAGTTTGTCCACATCGCCATTAGTGTAGAACTGAGATGTGTCCACATTTCGGATTCTCCACTCTATTCCACTATTCGTATTCATTAGTTTGTCATGTTTTTTCAGTATTTTACGAAAACCGGTAAAATTGAGATTTTGATAGTTTTGCAGCAGAACTAAACTTAAGTAGAATTCAGAAAATGCTAGTTTCAGATCATTTAGTTTACGGTAAGAGTGTTTCGATTTCGATTTCGAGTGAAAGTTTGAGTGTAATTGATTTGACTGTGCGTTTGACTGACGTTTGTTTGAGTTTACGTTCACTCGATTCGATGATGAGCTACCGTTACATTGATTTGACTGATTTGAGTGGTTTGAGTGGTTTGTTTGACTAACGAGACATTCATTTAATTCATGCTTCAAATTGCTTAACTTTCTAATAGCTTCTGCTAATTTTTCCGCAAAAAACGTATTTATTTTGGTTAATTGTTTTTCACAATAGTTCATAAAATGTTGATCAAACGTATTGGTAGTAACAGAGGTGTCGTTATCGTTATCGTTATCATTATAGATATCATTATCAATATTACCTTCAACTCTATCACAGTACGAATACAGCATAACTTTCATTTCTTCGTACGCAATATATTGTTTTCTCCATTCAGGTGTTATATGTGCCGATAAATGTTGCGCAAATTTCATATTAACCGTAATTTACTAAATTCATACAACTATTCCAATGATAAGATAATAAGTTATGCATATATTGCTCATATACTCATAAACATGTATAACTGTTATGTTACGAACGTATACGCAGTATAAACTTAACAGCTGTCAAACACCAATAAATGCTATTAACCAGGGTTTCCCAAAGGGGGGTCTCGCCCCGTATACCCCTTTCTCAAAAAATCGACCCGTCCCATACCCAAAATTTTGAGATTTCAAGCACAATTCCCATCAATTCCGATGAGTTTTTGTGACCTCAAATTTTGGTCAAATTTTCAAAAATTTATCGTTTAAATTCGATGTGTTTTACGTGGGCGTGGTTTAGGCTTTCATTGGAAAAAAAATTTTGGGTCGAAGGCAAAAATATTGTCCGCTAAATCCGATGAGGTTTGCCCCCTCTATAATTTTGAAAAAATCGAAAGGACACACCCTCTAGACCATAAGACCTTGGGAAACCACTGCTATTATCCACTGTTAACAGTATCATATGATTTCTCCAAATTCAACGCTGCACTTAGTGATGGACGTTTAGAGCCTCCGAGCCTGAGCCTGAGCCTGAACCTGAACCTGAGCCTCAGGCTAGGACTCAGACTCGTGTTCGAATTTTTAATAGAGGCTCGGGTTTGGATTTTAGTAAAATATTGGATAATACCTATTTAAAAAAACATCTATTATTTTTAATAATTTTTTACCATTTTATTAACTGTTAAACTTTACTTAAGGTAATAGATAATGAGTGGAACGGTTTTGGAATTGAAAATACGCTCTATAATGAATCGGTAATGTAGTTTGAAATTATAATTTTGGGGTAATGGCATGGAGTTTATATTTTTAAATGCGGTAAATATTTTCAATCAATTTGTTTGGTTTTCATATTTTTAATTTTGATAGCATGTTATGACGTGTTTTTTTATTATTATTGGATTTTGTTTTGGGCGGTATTACGCATTTTGGTTGTATTTTGATTTTATTTTTTGACACCTTTTAATTGTGATTTTTTAAAGATATTCTATTAAATTATATTGAATTATTTATCATTTCTACGGTCTGGTGCGGCCAAAACTTCCCGTCACCATCAGACCATACCCGATGATTCACAAACCCACATCTTTCCAACAAAATAAGATTTTCCCACATTAACCTTGTAGTGGAATCTCTTCCACTTCATCGAGTGACGCATCATTTAACTGAGATCAGAGATAAAGGTGTCAACAGTCACAATATTAATATACCCGTTTGATGCCTTCTTTTCGAGTTGAATCCATTGATAATTGTAACGATGGGGTAGTAGTGAGCTTATAAAGGGATAGACCAACAAATTATCAGATTTATATTATAAAATTTATTTAAATTTACAATTTACAAATATTCAAATTTATAATTTTTGTAGAATTGATGATATGCTAATTTGATTGAATAATGATATTAAAATTCAGTTTACAGAAAAAATAATCTTTACAGTACTTGCTATTACGGTATTAAAATTGTGTTATTGTAAACTTATAAAAGGTTTTTAGTTAATGATTTAATGATAAGAATAATAGTTGCTAAAAGAACAATTAAAGTTATAATTTTTGCGGCATTATTTAAATTGAATTCAAAGCAATTACAATGGATAATAGTTTTAAATGGGTCTTCTTTTTCTACTTCTGAACTTAACATTTTTCGTAAATCACTTATTCGATGGTTGATTCGCGGATATTCATTATAATCGACGTGAATTGATAAAGTCGGTGATGAATAAATTGTAGGCTAACAAAAAAATAAGTAATACATCATAATATATCTAAATATTAATATCCATATTAACTGTCAAAATAATTGAATTATATAAAAATTTTGACAATTTTAAGTTTTCAATTTGCTTGATTTTTTAAAAATAAATAATAGTTATGGCAAAAAGCTAGAATATATTGAGCTTGAGCTTCGAAAAATTTTTAACGTCAATATTTTATAAAATTAAGTATAATAAATAAATTTAATATAATTGTATAAATAAAATACGTTTCAAGCCATACAAGATTTATGAAATACACATCATATCGTTATACTCATAAATTTATATATTCAAGTATTTCATATAATAAATCTGAACCTCTAATAGTTTTGTTGGATTATAAGCTCGAAACACCGAACTTATAGATTGAACTTATTTTTTAAGCTCAATTAAAGTTGCGCTTAATTTCATCATTAATAATTCGAGCTTTAAGCTCACACCTTAGCTCTAAGCAATCACTATTAAAAAGTTATTACAACATGAAAGATAAATTGTAAAAAAAGACAGACAGCTAATGGTCAAATCCATAAGCTCGCCTTTTTTTAAAAATGAGCTAAAAAATCCAAGATACGATTTAATGATGATTTGTTAAATGGCTAAATAATGATTAATTGTAATTATGGTTACACTACAGGTATATTGCAAAATAAAGCATAACTAATTTAATTAAGTTTTTTTCCTAACAAATCTTTGATAAATAATTATAAATATTATGATAAATAAAAGCTATTTATATATTCTTCGATAAAAAATATAGTTATTAATTTTTTGAATCAAGTTTTAAAAAATTATTGAAGATTATTCAATTACAAGTTAAATTCCGTTTTTACAAAAAGGTTTTTAGTTTTTTGGATTTAATTAAAAACACATAATTTTTATTTTTCTTGTAAAAAGTAACATTTAAAAGGAATGAATTTGTGAAAATAATAAAATTAAATCAATATTACTGAAAATTTTACAAAAATTACTATTTTTTATAAAATAAATTTTGAAAAAATATTGTTTTCGGTGTTTTCACAATTGAGTGAAAACGTGAATTTCATGAATTTTAAAAATTCTGTTTTTTAATTTTGAGTTTGATTTTTAATTCATTTTATTCAATTATATTATTTGATTTAATAGTAAGGATAAAATTACAATTAAATATTTTTCAAAATTTAATTAAAAATACAGTTATTTTTATTTTAGAATCCAAAAAACCAAAAAACTATTGTAAAACTGAATTTTAACTTATACTGGAATAATCTTCAATAATTTTTTATCTTAAAGAATAATTTTTATCGAAGAATAATCTTAAAAAAATTATAACTATTTTTTATCGAAGATTATATAATAAGCTTTTATTTAACATGACAATTATAATTATTTAATACAGTTTTGTTATAAAAAACTTGATTAAATTCGTTTTTATAAAATAGTTACGCTTTATTTTGCATACAGTATACCCTGTAATCTAATCTAATCTAATCTAATCTAATCTAATACCGGTAAATAGTTAATAGTTTTTATGATAAATTTAAATTAATTTTACTCGACAGTATAACTTTTTAATTTATATATTGCGCAACGCTTCGACTGACACTTCTAGTCATCATCAGCGACTTATGCTTATTTGAATTTATTTTAAAAATTTTAAAATTAATAAAAAATTCAGGACAAATTAGACACAACTAAACTTCACAAAACTAAAAACTTAAATGAAAAGTCCAAATAAATAAATAAAATAATAAACAAGTCCTGTTAGCAATACATAGTGCTATTGCGATATTTTATTTAATTTTAATAAAAATACTTACAACAGTTTTCACAGTTTTTTCATTGATACGAATGATAGAATTATCGCTTTTAATTTTCGTTTCGAATTGAACCAAACTTTTTCTTTTACTATCAATAATAGATTCATTTTCTAACTGTTTATTATTTGATAGAAAATCCGTTTGTTTTAATTTTAATATGCTTTTTACGGGAATCATAGTTTTTCTATGTTTTAATAAATCAATATTATTATTATTATTAACGTTATTAACGCTATTAACGCATCGATTTGTATGATTCAATTCATGATTATTGGGATAAATCATAGAATTGCGAATTCTTTTCGATGATTTGTTGTGATTTGCGTGATTAGTGACTTGAACTTGAGTTTGCAAATGGGTTTGTTTGCCACTAGTCATCAGTATAGTATGGTTTATATGGTTTATTGCATTGGTTTTGTTTGTTTTGTTTCCAACAAACATTACCACATAATCGATCCAATCCTTACAACCCATTCACTAACAATTAATTCAATTCAATTCAATTCAATCATTTATGTCAATCATAACAATTATAATTACCTGATAATCATAAAATTAATTTTTCGTGTCATTTCACAATTAATTAAATGAATTCGTTTTGTTTTGTTGATATCAAACTTGTGGCTCGAACTCAACTCTCAGTCGTCAGTTGTGTGTCAACTGATTATAACGGATAATAAGTATATGTAACCAATGACAACAATACTTGAATACTTATTAACCAAATAATTAGTGAATTGGTTTATTGGTTTATATGATGGAATCGAATTCAGATTTGTTGTGTTCACATACACATACAGGCGGTTGTTGTAAATCTATTCATTTGCCACTATTAACAGGTATGTCATAGTGTTATGTGTTATGTGTTATACCATCCAAATTATAATCATATTGAATCTATAATTAATCATTAATAAAGGGTGTGTTATCTATATATGATGATGTGATGATGTGATGATGCGATACACACCCAACGTAACACATTACTGTTACAGTAACATATCATACATATACATATAGTATTATCAGATTGATTTTCGATACTATAGTAAAGAGCACACCAAATCAGTAAAACATTCCATCATAAAATCAGTATAATCAAAGTAAATTTACATTGTATATCGTATATATCGTATATCAACACACTAGACTATGTAATCGTAAAAAATTTAAGGCCCGAGCCCGAACAAAGCCCGACATACACAAGCCCGAGCCCGAACAAAGCCCGACATACACAAGCCCGAGCCCGAAAAAAGCCCGACAATTTTAAATTTCCAAAGCCCGGCCCGGCCCGATTTTCCTTAATATTTAATTTTATCTCAAAATCATAACCTAATTAAGTTTCTATTTATTTTGCTACGTTATAACAATATTTTATGCATACTATTTCCTAAAATTTGATTATAACAAA
This sequence comes from Phthiracarus crinitus, assembly GCA_034698025.1. Lineage (NCBI taxonomy): Eukaryota > Metazoa > Arthropoda > Arachnida > Sarcoptiformes > Phthiracaridae > Phthiracarus > Phthiracarus crinitus. The sequence goes on along the minus strand of JAQGAW010003090.1, from coordinate 3,422 downwards.
TAATATTCTCAATATTTTACAGTTATTTATGCTAAAATATTATTTGTTTAGAATATTTTATTTAAAAAATCAAAATTTTCGGGCTTTGATATTTTGAATCCAAAAGCCCGGCCCGACAATTTTTTCTCGACTTAAGGCCCGAGCCCGTCAAAGCCCGACAAAATGTGTCGGGGGCCCGAAAGGCCCGAAAAATCGGGGGCCCGTTACATACTCTATTTTCAACAATGATTTTTAGAAGATTGGAGTTTTTTTTGAAAAAATCCCTTTAATAATATAGAGAAAAAATCCCTTAATAAATATAGAGACCGGTCCACAGACGGACAGACAGACAGACAGACATCCCAAATCCAATAGCTCCTTTAGTTAAAGTGAGCTAAAAATTCTCTAATTATATAACTTTTTTATTTGTTTGAAGTTATATCTTAAGAAATTATTTAAAATAAAATATTACACCATAATGCAAATTTAAAATATTTAATTTCTATTTCTATTCTAAATTTTTGCATATTTTTATTATATATTTATTCAATTCTTTGTAAATAATTCTTTTCTATTCTATTCCTATTCTATTCTTTTGATGATTTTTTTGTGTATTTCTATTCTATTAAATTCATATTCACGTTCCAAGATTACTATTTAACACTATTATAGTTATATCTAATTCATTAGTGAGTTAAGGAACAAGAAAAGATATTCATCATAGAAATGCCGAAATAAAGAGACAATGTTAAGATTTAGCTTGAATGTCAGCAAAAATATTTTAACGATAAATAATTAAAGTAAAATTATATTTATTCTAATATGCATTACATATCAAAATTTAACTCTATAATGATATGAAATCAATAATAAACTGAAAAAGAGCTTTAATAATAATTAATAATAATTAGAATTTAATCATATTTATAAAAGTCAGTAAAACTTTTTAAATCGTTGAAATTATTTACAAAACATTGTCTTATTTACATATTCGGTTTCATATAGAATATTTCAAAAAATTGAGAATATATGAAAACTCATCAGACATTATAAGTTAGAAAACATCTATATTTTTGCATGCACATCTGATTGTTTTTAAAGATTTTTAAATTTAACGATTTTTACTGATTTAATAATTGCCAAAATTAAAGAAAAACAAAAACTAATTATTTTCAAATTTTATTATAGATTAATTTATGTATTGATATAATAATGTAATAATGAAGATGATTATTTTTAATAAAAATTATTTAAATCTATATTTTATTAATGAATAATCCAATGATGAAAAATATAATTTTAATTTAAGTATATTCTAGATATTTTTCAGGAAAGAACAGATCGGTATTATTATGCCTTTGAAAATAATCAATCGAAATAAATTTAACCCAAAGACATTTATTAGAGATAATAATTGGTTATTCGAAGATAAATATAAATCAGACATCGAGTCATTCGAAAGATTTATTAAATTTAGTTGCATTATTTGCTCGAAATCAATATACGAGTATTTGAATGAAAAAACTTCGTTTAAAGAAACTCGTAACGAATGTGTATTAATGATTATCAGAGTCATGATATTGTCGGGTTATCCGACTTTTTAGTATAATGATAAATAAAACGGTACATATATTTACTGTAATTAACACAGGTAATTGAACAATATAAGCCAACTTTGATTGTCCGATAAATACGATTTTTGATAAAATTTGTTTATTTTCCGCTTTTAAGTGGAATATCCGATTTTATAAGGATTTAACTTTTCATTGTAATAAATAATCAAAATAAACAATATATTTAAAAAATTAAATTAATATTTTGTTTGAAGTGAAAAAATTAAAATAAAATAATGCCTAAATCTAAATTATCAATTTATTTTAAACTCAAAGAAGTGCTTAAAAAATATAACTATTGATTATACTGATGTATGTATTACTATAGCAGCTAATAAACATATGCCAAATACTGTAGATATTTATGGCAATTTATGCCTAAATGTCAATAAGTGGTTATATTAAAATCTTATTTAGCGTCAAAATATAGCCTAAGATAAAAATGAGTGTATAACATATTGTTTGTTCATTATTTATGCGTATTTTATTTTGGTTATTATAAAAACAAGGGATCGATAGGTGTAACATTAGATTGGAGCAACGAATTAGAACAGATCTAACAGATCCGAAACTTTATCGATAAAAAATCGCGATCTTATGAGTTCACTCAAAATTCTTATTATGACTTAAAGAAATTTTATCTGATCGCAGAAGAACTATTACTGAATAAACTGTTAAAATCACAAAAATTATAATTTGCAAAAAAAATAATAAAAAGTTTAAAAAATATTAGTAATTTCATTTTTATTTTCCGCTATTTAAATCCGATATTTTGTCAATTTTTAACCTATTTTTACGCACACTTTTTCGCATTTTTTAGTCCGAAAATATCACGGCTCTGTTGATTATACATTTTATAGTATTTATTAAATACACTTTGGCTTCAATTATAAACCATCCATGGATTCTAATGGTTTTGCGTGATTTAACATTATTTATTCCGTTTAATATTGTAAATCAATTATTTATAATTACGGTAATTCTATTTGAAATTTATGGGATGTTTTGATGAAATATTCCCACTTAACATTCGGACGATAAATTTTGTTAAATTGTAAATCAATAGCGGAAACTTATGATGAAACCATTAATTACATTTTATTTGTGTTCCGAATGAAAAGTATTCATAAACATTTCGCAATATCTTCAAAATAATGACCATTATGTTTAATTGGACTTTTTTCCAGTTAATAAAGTATGTTGGCTTTATTCTCAATTATAGTACTTTATATAATAACGATATCGTATTTTTATTCAACTATTCATTACCATTATTGGTACTTTCATGCGCTGTTGACTGTATCGCAATTATTTATGCATTATTGCAACTCCATTCCGTTGCAACACTTGGAATTATAATGTTTTGTTTCATTAAATATAACTTACAACAAATTAACGATGACTTGAAGTTATTAATGAAAGGATAGATATTTAGCGAAATTATATTTAATCATATAGACTTTACTAGATATAAATTTACTAATAATGTTAATGCCCTTCTGTTTACTTTATCATATATTCAGGTGATTTAATATTAATTCACTGTATTATTGGTCGACATATACTGTTTGAGAGTTAAGAGTTTTGACGAGTTTCCTACTTATATTTTCTTAATATTTCATTATTTCGGTATTTGTTTTGATATCTTATGTTTGGTTATTTTAATAAAATTAAGTTATGAAAATGCCCTGACTTACATCTCATATTTCAATCTATTAAGTCGAATCTATAGTGAAAGTGATGCTTTCATTTATAATTTAAATCCAATTCAATACACTCCTGAGTGTGTTAATTATATGTCATTAATATAATTACAACCGATATAGATAT
>JAQGAW010003089.1:0-13348 GCA_034698025.1 Phthiracarus crinitus | reverse complement strand
TAATAGAATCGATTAGAAAAAGTCTTAAGCAAATCGGTTTAGTGGTTCAAGAATGGCAAACTGGTGGCAGAAGAAGTTAATAGATTATTTCATTGCGTATTTTATTTTTGCTCACATTTTGCAAAACTTCCACATAACAATATTTGAATATAGCGCTAACATTTTCTAGTATTATTTCACGCAACTTGTATTACCAATTTTCACTAGTCTCTGAAAAGAGTCAAAATCAAAAAGCAGAGCAGTACATATGTGCAAATATGCATTATATGCGATATTAAATATTTCTTAAACTAATTGATTTGATGTAAAATGAACATTAATGATATATAACAATTATAATTAATTATTTCGATTTGGTATTAAAAAACTCGATCAAAAGTGTTATCTTTGATTTTTTGTAACCCCTGTACAATTAATTAAAACTATAAAAATATCACTCATATACATAAAAATAGAGTCCCTATATTTTTAAATTTTCGAGTTTTATTTATATTAAAAAAAGCTTTGTCAAAATAGCCATGTAATAATTAATGTTTGTGATAGAATTTATTGACCGAAACTTTAGTTAATTTATTAAACATTAAAATTCTTTGAAATTATTTCTGATTCAGTTATTTATTTAAGTTTAATAAAACAATTTAATAAATGTTATTAAAAGATTTTATTGATTGAAACAAACAAACAATTCTTTAAATGATCATTAAATTTATGATTTCTTCGATACAGTAGTCTTTGAAGCGACTCTAAAACCTGCGGCAACTTTCGCCTCAACTCTCTCTTTCTTGTCTCTCAATCCGAATCCAGTGTGCGCTTCGTGTCCCAAATGCACGTGAATTGCGTCATCGCTAGTACTCTCTTCAGCAACAATAAGGTCCACAACCGTCTCATATATAGGATCGACCACTGCATGCAATTCACCAGTTGATGGCGCGTCCACTTGTTGGTCGTCTTCCCTAACATTAATCACAGCTCCAGCGCCGACACCGTAATGAGTGGTCACATTCACCTGTTGTTTGCCACGACTAACCGACACAAAAGTGATGCCATGACTGCCCAATCCTTCTTCGATGCGTTCGCGACGAGTTCTGTTCAGCATAAGCGCTGCGTCTCGAGTAAACTCGCTGTTTGTCACAAACGAGTATAAAGAGTTAGACGAACCACTGTTTTCTGATCCCAAATGGGAGTGAACGCTGTTTTCATGGAAAATTAGTAATGAAAAATTTAATGATTAATAATAATAAGCAAACCTTGACATTATATTCAATGCAATTGTCTCCAAATCCTGTTGTTGAGCATTGCACACAATCAATGCCTTAACCAACAATACAAACGCCAAATAAATGTTCATTGTTGCGTATTTTTGAGTTTTGTTTGCAATCGTTTTAATATCATTCGCTTTTATACCATTCTGTATGGTATTCGCGATAAATATTATCTCATCATTGACTCACACTGTGTTTTGGATGTTATTCTTAGCAAATAATTTCCCAACAATAACATTGTGTGCTACAGAAACAGGGATTATATCATTATATGCTCAAAATCTTTAAATATTTTTGCGCTTAATTCCTAAATTAAAATCAATTTTAATAATTTAATTGTTTAAAGCATCTCAAAACAAAAAAATCGTTTTTCTAGATCTATTAAATTTATGTGTTTAAAAAAATTCTTTCAAACTATATTTCATAAGGTTTTAATTTTAACCCTTAATTTATCAAAGTATTGTCACAGACATTGTTTTTAAACTCCGGTACACTATTGTCACGAATAAATATTGATATACAATGTACGCGTGCATCGCATCCGTGAGAGAAACCCCATATGAATTCATTAACTCTAAACTCTATATAAAATATCATGTAATAAATAAGTTTTAAAAAATTTAATTCTTAGTGATCACACAAATCAAACATGAATTCTATTGCGTTTATTGTATTGTTGGCATTATCAGCCATTGTTACTGCAGATGACCTACAATTGGAACAGTTTGCTAATAAAATATTGGAATCGTAAGTAAAGCACAGATGATATTCCAGAATAAAAGAGTTATAAATATATTATGTGAACGTTTAGACTTAAGAGTGAACTATCAGTCAAATCTGGATCCAATTCAGCTCTGCTTTCATTCACTAATGGTATTACAAAATTCTATGAAGTGATTGTTTAATACAATGTTGATATCAATGAATTGTCAATTACTTTATTACTTTACGAATTACAGGCGAACACATAACACTTGATTTACTTAGTGGTGCGAACTCTACCGATAAGATCAAAGTGAATGTAGTGTTTAGCGGTAAGATTAGTGTTGAAGCGGAAAGGAATGCGAAAAAGGTTAATATTTCGCACGAATTCGGTGGATTGGCGTTACTTCGTATCAACGAAACCAATAGCGATGACGAACAGCTACAAGCAGTAGAAGACTCGAAAGAGATGAATGAAATCAATCAATTGCTTGAACCCGTTCGTCAACAGCGTTAGTATAACAATAAATTAGTTTATTGAACACAAATAATTTAATTTGATAACGCTTTACAGATGAACGCGAACAGACAAATCTGTCAGACGATGAAATCGGTGTTATACTAGTACATGGAGCTAAGACTGGCGTAGACATACATGCGGGCAAACGACACGAAGACGCGGCCATTAGAGGCGGTTATATTGTCGGCGCTAAAACTAAATTCACTAAAGCTTAATGCAATTGTCATTCAAATGATTAAATACTATTTTCTAATAAAGTAAAAGTATTCTAATAAAGTAATTGTTTTAGTTTTCTTCGTGTCTGTGATCTAAATCTTCTTTTTAATAAACAAATTAATTTTTAATTTTCTTTTTTAAAACCAGTTTAATAACTTTACTAAAAAAATAAAAAACCAATTTAAAAATTATAAATCATATTCAGTTTAAATTTGAGTTATTTCTGAGTTACACTTCATTTTACAATAAATAAACAGAACATTTAACCATTTTTGAACAGCAACTAACTTTTAAATAAAAAATTTCATTCTCCTTTTAAAATGCAATTGTGTTTTGATAGTTATATGACGCTTAAACTAATAGTCACTTAAAAGCTTAAACACCCATATTTTTAATTTTTTAGTTTAAAAAAATATAAATATAACAAATAAGTGCAGCAATTTAGGCATTTGTCTATTTTCTGACAGAAGTGACATCTTTTAATAGTGGATAAATTTAAAGTTTGAAAACTTTTATAGACTTTTTAACGAAATTTTTAAAAGTCACTTTTAGCCAAAAATGGAGCTTATAGATAGTGATCTTCGTTACCGGTCACGATGAAAAAATTAAATCGGCGGTCATAACCGGTCTTAATGACATAACCGGTAAATAATAATAAAAATCGGCGGTCACAAACGGTTTTATTAAAAATTTTTGTATATATGTGTAAGAATTCTTTGTAAGAGATGTTGGAATTATAATAAAATTAATTATTATAACAATATTTGAAACTCAAATTTTGCATTTATTGCTTATAAATAATTTTCAAATTATGACTTTTATTTAGTGAGAAAATTTTTTGATCTATTTCAGCAGTTTTTTTCTAAATAGAGGCTTTAATTAAGTTTAATCAAAAACATTTGATACAAAATAATTAAAATTTAACCTCAAAATTAATGCTATGAATAAAAATCATGTAATTTATAAGCAAAATTGAACTAAAAAGTTGTATATTTTCGGTATTTATCGGTATTAATCGCAATTTAACCGGTAAATAATTTTTATAACGGCGGTCATTATCGGTCACCACCGGTCTTATAACCGGTAACGAAGATCACTATATATAATATATATAGATGTTAAGACGTAATAGCATTGCACTATTTAATAGAAGTAATAGAATCGTTGTCACGATAAAAATATTTTTTCTTATACAAACAATAAAAATTATGAATGATTGCAAATTTTCTGATTCGCAAAAATTACATTGTTATAATAAAATCAAGAACACTGTTTCAAATGTTCAATAACAGTGTAATTAAGATTATGTAAGAATAAAGGTTTGATTTCGCAAATTATCGCGACCTCGTAAACGCATACCAGACTGATGTTGATTTAGATAATCTATAGGAAATAAATCAATACCATTGCAGTTACAGTACAAGACTACCAGTGCAACATTAGTATTTAATCACGTTCATTCGCTACTGATTCAAACATATCTTGTGTATGCGTTTAATCGAAATTATTAAACGTCATTCAAAATGATTTTTACTGAGACTAAAATTCTATAATAACGACAACGGATTAATTGTTAAGAAGTTTGCGTTTTACTGAATCGCACTGTAAGCGTGTTTGTTATTAACATTTTGTTATTTTCCTCTGTTGACTATATTACAAGTGTGAGGTATTAATTATGAGGAATAAAATTGAATTTTGGTTATATTAATACTTCAGTATTTGACCAAACATTAGGCGCAGTATAGATCGTATATTTTTCAAATTACTATATAATAAAACAAGTACTAACTACTCGTGTTTACATTATATTACTTATAGAATTGAAACGTTTCGTTAATTAGAATATGCTGAGTTCCAAAACTTTTTTTTACCCAATAAAAAGTATGCTAAATTGTATATTAATCTGCATTATTAATATAAACTCGTTAACTAATTTGTTTATTAATGTTATCCAAATAATATAATTGTTCCTTAATGAGAATATTTCCAAAAATGGCTAGTTTTTATTAAGCTATTAACACATAAATAAATACGCTGAACAGCTACGATAACCGGTGTGTTTAATCTATTAAATAGATTAGTGTAACACAACGCTAAGCTGAATCAATAAATGCATAGAATTAAACGTGTATATCAATTCGCGCACAGTTAACAAAATTTAGTTCAAAATATTGTAACGCGCAATAAGTTATTTTGAAGCGAAAGTCTTAAACAATACTATTTTACCCATAACTTGCAAAAATGAAGCAATTGTTGTGTCTATTAGTTCTAGCGTTTGCATATTACGGCAGTGTCCGTTGCAATAAGATGCCTAATATCAAAGCAGACACCGAAAAAGTGGAAGACTGGGACGCAATTAAGGCTGAATTATGCAAAACAGACGTGTCTGCGAGCGTACAGGAACAGCTCGCGAAGTGCCACGAATTAGATGCGTACTACAAACTAGATGTTAGATACTTTTATATCTTAATATTATGCGATTTTAAGTTAAGCCTATATCGCTTTAATGTAATATTTTCTAATAATTTTGTCCAGAGCTATAACCGTGAATGCGAGAAATTACAGGCTCCGGGAGGAAGCAATTGGTACAATACGGAGAAATCGTTGTGCAAAGTAAGAATATTAAGCTGTTTCGAAGTTTATTTGTTTAAACATTTATCTGATTTTTTATTTAAAAGAGAAACCATCGGAGAATAAATTGTTATATTATATAACGATCCCGAGAATTTTAAACAAGCCCGCCCGCATACTTTGTTAGTTTATAACAGTGAATAAACTAAAGCTGTTTAAGGGTAGTAAAAATGGAACCCGAGACTAGCCGACAAAACAAATATTTTAACCGAACCGACCCAAGAGTTAAGGTCTAGCAACCTTACGACCCGACCTTAACCGACGGTTAATCCAGATAAACAGATAAACAGTTATAAAAATATTTAGAGAATAGAAATCCTATAATATGATCCATAATTTGATTACAAATATTAATGATGCAAATAATTTTATATAATTCTGCTATTTATAGCAAATTTAACGTTTAATTTAAGAATAAATTTTTGATATTATGTACAATAATATTTTTGACAACAAATTTTGGTATAAAAATCCACTTTTGTTAATAAAACTTGTTTTTCGGGTTATCGGTTTATTGACGAGTTCGTGTAAAATGATTTCGGTTTAACCGAACCGAAATGAATAACTAAAAAATCGAACCTACGGATTAGGAGCCCGACCCGATTAACAGACCTGTGAACAGCTTTAAAATAAACACAGGATTAGCATCAGTAATTGATTTGCTTAAAAAACGCTTGCTCTTTCGTATCAAAAATCCTACAAAATAACTAAAGACAATAACTGCGACATGAGCTTACCAATAAAAACTTAATAAAATAGTGGTCACGTGGTTTTCCATATGTTTCAAACAGTGTAATTATGTCAATATAACGATTATTATGCGTATAACGGTTAATATAATAATATCAGAACGTTAAACTGGCCGAAGTATCCAATTTAAAAACCCTAAACGGGTTGTGAACACTATTTTGTTGTAGTTTACTTCTACTTTGCGGCACATTTACAATAATTATCATAGTAATACATTGCTTTGCATTATTAGTAAAATTTATTAAGTTTTATATACTAATTTAGTTAAAAATTATGTTTTTTTTTGTTAAAAATGCTAACAATTTAAAATGTATACTAAAAAATATACTAAATTTTGTACCACATTTTAAATTGAAAACTTTAAAAAGCACAACAAATTATGCTTTAGTGAGTTTTTTTAAATATTGATATTCTAATGTCATATAACAATGGTGTAAAAATTCGGTTTAAGACACAATAAAAGATTTGCTCGCCCAACACATCTACAGCTCGCACTCTACTATTCGAGTTGAATCCATTGATATAAATATCGATAAGGATGGAGTTCAAGGGTGAAGCCTATTATAGGACAAAATGATCGACATATTTAAAATCAAAATTTATATATTAATATTAATACTGTATTAACAATTAGTTTACTTGTTAATTTTATTTAAGGTCCAAGATTGTTATGAGACTGCTGGTAAAAACCCAGATTTTGTCAAAATAAACAAAGAGATCGAAGAATTGGGAGAGAAAGCGAAAGAAGAGAGAGCTTACAAAAAATATGTATGTAACTGTTATCAGTGTTCGCATTTTGTTAATTTCGATCAATTAATAAAACAACAAATTCTATATTATTTTAGCTATGCATTCGCAAAGCTCTGGGACTCAAGGTTTAGCACAAGTAAATTCGATTCAACAGAATCCAATTATCAAATACATAGTTCGAAGAATAAATATTGCTGTCTAAATAAAAGAAAATTATTATTTTTTTTGTAAAACATTAAACTTGCGTAATAAATACAAAACATAGTGAATGACTTTTTATCGTAATTAAATAAATAAAAAATTGTGCTCATATGATTGTATTGTATAATTTAATTAATTATAATTATATCAATAAGTTTTGACGTCAATGGTGTTAATTGATAATCATCCCTAATATATGTTTTTTCAATAGTTTAGTATTTTAAGTATTAGTTCGATGTTTTATGTTTATTAAGACAAGAAAATCTTTTGAATACAGTATTATAAAATTCATGCCGATTAAAATTAAAATTAAACGTTTAGAATATTTATTTAATTAATAGGGATAAAAGTTAATAGAAATATATTGTGTTTATTAATATCAATGTCTTTATTTTAAGCAACAAATAAATTTTATACACTTTTTACCCAAATAAAACGGAAAGCTTTCATTAATTACATTTCATCGGTGATTTTTGTCTAACACTTAAAAAATGATCATAATAAGCAGCAAATTATAGCTATTCGACACATCAATTCGATCAATTATATATATTCGGGATTTTGTGAGCAAAGTCTAAGATCCTGTCGCGTCCCAATATTTTTATGAGACAATCCCGTCCCGACAAATACCGTAAAACCTTTCTCAATCCCGATCCTATCCTGTCCCGTCCCTATACTTATTCCAGATATTGTACGAATCATACAAATGTTAAGCAAATTTAGACTCTTTTAATTATTGAAAATACTGATACATAATTACTGAATATTATGATTAAACAAGGGGTAAAATATTCTTCGATCAAAAAAAGTCAAAACATTTTATTATTCTCAAAGAAATATTCCTTGAGAAAATTAGCTAATTTTTTCAATGTGAAATTCAAAGAATTTCAATGATTTGCAAAGACTTTTGAATTTAAAGTTTTATTTTTTGTCATATAATGCTAGTTAGCATTTTAAAAATAAATTTCACGAAAATATTATGTATCACTGATAATTTTTATAAGCGTATATTCTTTTATTAATTAAATTAAATTTATTGAAAATTGCGTATTTTCACTCAAAGAATTGTCACAAATAATTTTGAAAGTTTGAATTTCTAAAAGAATTATCAAAGAATTTTGCTATTAATCTCAAAGAAAATTTACTCCTTGGCGATAACTGAAATTAAAACTACTTTGTCTCCCAAACTATTAACAAACTTTGAAAAATTATTGAATATTTTATTTTTCAGAATTATTTTTATTTTATTTTAACACAAGACAATATATTTTTATTAATATTTAATATTAATAAAATTTAACTGTTGTAGAGTTTGGTTCACTGTTTAAATAATTATAGGAAAAATCTTAACAAATCAAATAAATGTGTATTCAAAGATTTTGTTTATAGATGTGTACGTCCAAGTCTTCTGAGTCTTTCATGATGTTTCTAAAGACTCGGACTCGGACTCTTATGCTTGATTTAAATCTCGGATTTCTATAGATTTGTGGAACCCGGACTAGGACCTTCAGGCAGTCTCGGACCCGCACCTGGAACCTCTATATGTGTGGTTATTCATATTTTACATCTGTTGAATAAATGTAAAAAAATGTTAATTGATAGGAAAAGTTCTTAAAAAACACATAGACAATAATAAAAAGCTAAAAATTGTATTATAAAATTTACTTTAAATGTAGTTTTAACTCATTATAGAACGAAAATGTATATATTGTATAGTAAACGAGGTTCGAGTCCTGGTCAGTGTCTTTTAGCATTGGACTCTGACCTGGACTATTATTCATGATACATCAAATTAGACTCGGACCTCTTTGAATGTCAGAGACTTGGACTCGGACCTGGACCTCAAAAGACTCGTGTCCCGAGTAGTGTCCGAGTCCAGGGTAAACTTTTGGACATCTATAATTTTGTTATTAAAATATATAAAAGTTATTTATTTTTTTGTAGTGCAGTAAGTTTTGAGTTTAACAAGAAAAAATTCATTATAATCAAAAGATAAAAATAAATAAATATAATTCTAATGCCATTAAGTTAAAGCTTAACCATTCGATCTGTAGTCATCACGAAGTGTATGTGACTATAAGGTGAATAAATAGATTGAGAAAGTCTAAACTTATATTACGCATATAGTATGCAAATACAAAATTCAAAAATTATTTCTATTGTTTTAGTTATAATATGTTATTTAGAAAATATAGTTCATTATTCAATCGTGATATATCTATCGATATGAAGAAAATTAAAAACGTTATATTTCTAATCGTATCAACATTTCTATTTTATGAAAATATTCGCTGCAATTCTATGCCTAATATCAACGCAGACACGGAAAAAGTTGAAGACTGGGAAGCGATACAGAATGTGTTGTGCAAAAAAGATTTGCCAACAACTGTTCAGAATAAGCTTGAAAAGTGCAACGAAATTGATCCGTTTTATAGATTAGATGTTAGACTTGATTCAACTCTCTATTGAGTTATTCTCAATGTTTTTTCAATTTGTCTATAGAGTTATTGGAACGAGTGTTCAAAATTACAGGCTCCGGGAGGTAGCGATTGGTACACCACTGAGAGGGGACATTGTATGGTTAGTGACAAACATGATCAGTTTTTTTAAATTTTATAAATTGTTTAAAAATTTTACTAAATGAGGTTCAAGATTGCTATGACAATGCGACGAAATGCGCTGCGTTTATTAAAGTGAACGATGAAATCGATCGAATGAATGAGAAAGTAAAAGTTGCGAAAGCGTATAGAAAATATGTATGGATTTATTTGGAAAGTCAAATTGACATTAGAAATTGAAAAATAACTTTACATTTTAGTTATGCATTCGCAAGACACTTGGATTCAAGGATTAACAAACTAAACGCCAGCGAAATTCGGTCGAAACAATTCAAATAGAAAATATTTGCATCAAAAAAATGTCGAATCAATTATAATACAAATTTTATTCAAAATATAATAAACTTCCGAATACTTTAATTATATGTTATTTCTACAAGAAATCAATTAAATAAGGTTTAATTAAGATTAATTATATCCGGGAAGAGGACCCGCTTGAAAGCGAGGCATACCACTGATATAGCCATAAACGTTATTACCCGGACATGTGGTACTTCGCGCATCCCTATGACCGTGAAGCTGATAACCGCTGCTAACGTAGCCACGATTAACGCCACAGTTAATCAGGTATTCTAAAGCGTTCGTCATCGGCACAGATGGATACTCATCATCGAAGTCACCAATCATGGCGATTCCTAACGATTTTGAATTCCAGTTTAGTGTGTGAAAGCCTTCGCGATTCCAACCGATACCTTCATAAACTTGACCGTTGCCTCCTTTTGTTAAAATATTTTTTTAGAAAATGATTAATTTAGTGAAACCATTGATTTTTGCGAAGTATAAAAAATAGTTGAGTAACATTGAAACAAGATATTATTAATGTATTATTAATGATTTATTTGACAAAACACAAAAATTAGTTGTCTGTCAATAGAGCAGTAAAAACGAAATATTAAATAGGTTTATGTTTGGACAGATGTTTCATTTAATTATATTACCAATGAGAAAATTCCACGCTATGTCAGACCATTTTTTATTTCGCTGGTGATAACTCTGTAGCGATCGTACCCTAACATTGCACGAATTAGTGTCAAAACAGCTGCTGCCTTCGCTGGTGTGGTGAACGATCACCCGTTCAACCGGTACGCGCAATGTGACCAGTTTTCGTATTGGATTCAAAGCGCCCCAATTAGTCCTATTAATTATTGTGGGACACTGACCATTAGTAGGCCAGCTATTATTATTGGTTAAATTTGCACCTAATTTTAATAAATTTTGATAATTATTTTACCACACATGGGAATAAGAAATTTCAAAAGAATTAAATGAAAAATTGTAGCTAAAAATACGATTTGTCTCCTGATTTTATGGAAAAATCATTATTTAATAATGAACAAAATGTAAATAAATAATTCATTAACTAATTGGAGTGTCACTGCAATCATAGCGTCCATAACAGCAAACATCTTCATCGGCACATAATCCCTGGACATAAAACCCTTTACAACAGCCACTGTCCACCACACAAAATCCTCCAATATTGTCGCGCGAGCTATACTCACACTGCGATTGGACATTATATATTTTAGCGAATAGACAAATCAAGATATAAATTAAATTATTTTCCACGTCGGTTAACATGATAATCAATTATTTTTTATGTTGAATTTGAAAACGTAGTTAAATTGTGTTATTTTTCATTCATTCAAATTAGAAATATTATGCGTAATAGATATAAAATTTTCTATACTAAGTGATATTATAATCATTGGTAAAGTAGACACAACTGTTTAGATTTATTTTCTATAAAATGATACATCGAAAACAAATCAATCAGACCTTAAGCTATTCAAAGATTCATTTATTATTGATAAGCAGTTTTTTACGCAAACTGTGTAAATAGAATCGTATCGCAATTCATTGTGCTTTCCTTTTAATTTTGCACGTATTATTCAAAATATATTAATTTGCTTTTTAGTTCAATCTGAAAGGCCTTCTATTATCGGTGGAAAAAGCTTGAAAAATATAGTGATAGGAAGGGATAGGATCAGCATTAAGAAACTATTTACGTGGTATATCGAAATTAAATTGTCAATACAAAATGCGAAAAATATTTTGCGTGGAAAATAATAAATTTTAAGGCTTAGGATTTCTTAAATATGATGGGATTTGGTCTTTATTTAAACAGTTCAGTTTTTTTGGTACAAACATATTAAATAATTTTTTAAATTTAAGTAGAATATTTATATTGACAAAATTAAAACATTTTCAAATTTTTTTCACATTATGTATTAAACAATCCGAAGTTCATCATCCAAAACATAGTATAGCTTATAAATTTATAATTCGGTTGTTCGATTGAAAAGCCTCATATTGAGGTTTCCGAATGTGTAACCGCAATAAAGATAAAATGTTATATAATTTTTATTCGATGTTTTATATAATAATAACTTTATTCGATAAGCGCTTATTCGATATCTCCCATAAAAAATGTTACTTAAAAACATTTAATATACGTTTGGAAATATTATATAACTACTTTGGGACTATTTATTAATCAGTTTCAAAATAAGTTAAGTTTTAAGGTAAACGTTTTAGTAAGTATTCTATTTTTTGGGTAAGTTTCTAAGAAAAATCTCATTAACCTTATAATTAAAAATTAAGGCATTTTCAAAATTGCACTCACTTTTGAAATTATTTTATATAACTTTATCTTAAATATTAAAACGTGTTTTACTTGAACATCGCTATCAAGTGCTATCAAAAGCAATGCAAATTGTAAAGCACTGGATGTGGTATCGTGTCCTTCGAACATAAATGTGTCCACTTCTGAACGAACGTCCAGTAATGTTAATTCGTTTGGATATTTAATGTGATGAATGAGAAGTGAGTCGAGAAACGCTTGTCTACGCTTCAGACCCAAAACATTCAACGCATTTTCTATGTCATCAGAGATATTCAGTTCATTTGATGCAATTTTTTGTAATATTTCTGACTTTCGTTTTTTGATAATCTAGAAAATAATTTATATTCCTTTGAATTAAATTTCATATGCCTAATATTTTATCCTAAAACTGACAGCATCGGTAAAATGGTGTAGTATTTTAACGTTATCGTAAAACTCGACGCCCTTTCTAGTGATGCGAAATACGTGTTCGTTCCAAATCCACGGAGAAATGATTCGCTGGAAAAATATGAGAAGAACGCTACGAATCGATGCTATGTAATCGAAATTCGGTTTCCGTTGGGCATTGATTTTGAATCCCATTGCTGTCTCTGTAGATTTTATTATAATTATATACCAATAAATTAAATATATTTTATTGATATCTATATCATTTTTACCACAAATCGTGTCTAACGCGCAATTTGTGACTATCGGTCGAATGTCATTAATTATGCCATTATTTTCTGCTATATTTTCGTCGATAATTTCAATCATAACACGTTGCTGTTCGTTAATAATTGGCACAAATACTTCCAAAATACGAAAGTGAAACGCAGGTGTTAGTAGTTTTCGGTGCGATCGCCACAGATTGCCTGTGCTATTATGTGAAAAACATAATAGTTAATACTGTAGTTAATATGATTTGATATGATTAGCTAATACTAAATTTATAATTATGTGATTATTGTGTCAATTTTATGTTTTATATTTTTATATTTTTTCAGAATTCTTTGAATACCTCGTTAATAGTCCCAAACCAAGCCATTGACCAAAAAAACGATACTCATGTGATTTATCTATGTTCACATTG
>JAQGAW010003088.1:0-13351 GCA_034698025.1 Phthiracarus crinitus | reverse complement strand
CAAACAGGTTACTTTATCTTTGCCAATTAACTCGCATTTGTCGATATAGTTTAATTCGTTTGTTTCTTCTTCGGTAACATCTATCTTGAGAACTGTTTTCATTAATATAACTAGAAGTTTTTTCCAGCTTGTTTCGGCAGCGGACAAAGTAAAGAATAACGTTAGAATTCCTAATTGACGTATTATTGCTAGCACTTCTTTTTTTCTCGATTGCCAGTATGGAGGAGACGCTCGATCAACTTTTAAGAATCGGTATCCTTCGTCTACTTTACAAATGTTTTCTACAAAATTGCAATCCAATATTTGTCCTGTAGTAATATTTTCAGTGTTCTTTCTTTTCCTTAAAACTGTTTCATAATCATTACTAATCTTCTCTTACTTAACTTAAAAAATATATTTGCTACGTTGCAACACCTTCTATCGGAATGTCTCAATTCAAATTTGAATATATTAGCGTATGATATAATTTTGGACGTTTGCCTCGGAATACCACAAAATATGTTGGGAAATGAAAGTTCTTCAGCGTATTGGTCTCTAAGTAACGATATTGGATAAGTGCCTTCTCCAGGAGCAAATGAAATTGTATGCGTCTTATCTGTATCGCTATATAACGTATCATTTGTTGTAACATTAATTTCTTCTTCTATTTCTATCATATCATCGAGTAGATTATTTGTTTTTGTTTCGGTGATTTCGTTTAAACTTTCATGTTTATCTTCATCTAAATCGATATAGTTTTCGCATTGATTCGGATGATCATTTTTCCAAGTATCTGAAATAGTAATATATTCCAGTTTATAAAGTGGTGTATTACTTAAATAAAGAGCTGCATTATAACAAATGGCTGGTCTAATCGTTTCGTACAAATATTGTGACTGGTAACACATCTTTCTTTTAAGCTTTAATTGAATCGTGTGTTATCGAATGTCCTTGGAAGAATGTTAACTGTTGTGTCTACCGATATTGGAACATTAACAACATTGCCTTTAATCGCAAACTGTCGATCGCGTTTACTTAGTTCTCTAATTTGCATGAAAGGTATACGCGCTGAAAGTAAACGAATTTCTGCACGTTTTTCGGTAGTTAAATGCATATTATTTTGTATAATTACACATTCAAATAAAAAACATTCAAATAAAAAACATTCAAATAGAGAGAGCGACCAAAAAACAAACTTAAATTAAAACTGCATTAATTAACAATTTAAATTTTTGATCACAATATTAATATATTAGTTGACACATATACACTCATTTAACAAAATCACAATTTCTCATCTAAACACTATTTTGATAACTTAAGCTTTGAAACGGATGTCAATGTGGCCTAAATTTTTTCCTATTATAAGTGAATACTTTAAAGGATTAAAATAAGTGGGAAACTCTTGGCTGTACATACGGTATATATAGTGCAAAGCTCTATTATTAGACAGAATCTTAATTTCAACCGCTACTTCTCCAACTAAAGATATAATAGCTCATATGGCTTGGACACGATCTAATTAAGCTACATCATAGATTAGTACATAAAGTTCTATTCGTCTTTACAATCAACAAAAAACCGAGGGAAAGACCAAGGATCAGATGGAAAGATCAATGTCTTAAAGTCTGTTAAAGTATTTACCTTCAAAATTGGCCTGATATTACATTTGAGGCAGAAGACTGAACTGCGTGGAAGGGAATTCTTCAGGGTTTACCCTCGCGACCCACACTGATAAGCGAGCCCGAAAATGAATGAATTAAAGAATGAATGATTAATTCAAATGGTGTGTCAATCCCTTAATAGGCTGTTCCCTTGGAGCTCCTAGACCATCGAAAATTATATCAATGGATCCAGCTCCATGTGTAGGGTTTTATTGGAGGGAGTGGGCTTTCTTAGGGGATTTAGTTTGTAAAAATGTAACTTTGGGTTGGCAAGGGGTCCAGGTAGGTTAAGGTAGGATCAAGGTGGGAATTCGGGTGTGTTGGGGGAGGTACAAGTGGGTACAGGAGAGGTCAGTGTTGTTCGTTGTGATCTTACGATTGGTCTAGTTGGAGTTCGGGAGTTATCAGGGTGATATCAGGATAAGATGGCTCGATATATTTTTCGCTCTCCGTGAGCTTTAACTCTAGTTAATACAAAATTAAAAACAAAAAAATATTTACCCAAATAAATATCAAAAATAAAGTAAGTGAGTGAACGAATAAAGCGATTATAAAACTTCCCTAAAATTAGAAAAGAAGTCATATATTATAACGATATCAATCATATAAATATATCGATTTTACTTTGTTCTATATTCAAATTCTAACATAACTTCTTTGACCCATAAAAGAAATTTAATTTTTTTAGAAAAACATATTATAGCACGGAATTATATTACTAAAGACCGGAATATCAAAGAAAACCTTTGAAAGTTTTGGACTGTTTTTGCACAAAAAAATTACAATTATAATATAACAATACATGGATTTTAAAAGAATTTTTGACTTTCAAAACCTACGAGAAAATTTCAATCATATACTGTAGACTAAAATTTTGATTAAATCTTTAAAAAATTATAAAATAGATTTTTTTATCCAAGAATAAAAGTCCTGTCTTTATATATAGAATATAGAATATTTATGTTTTATTTAACATTTATTTAACATTCATGTTGGGCATTGAAAATAGAGTTGGATTTTATGTTTGGAAATTTATAATTTCTTTACTTATTTTGATGTGAGTTAAATACAATACTGTATAATAATAAACATAAACCCAATCAAACACTTTTTTGAAATTATTTATTTTGTATTACACTTAATATTTTATAAATTTTGAAAAGGTTCAGTGCTCTAAAAGAATTATCAAAGAAATATGATATTATTCGGAAAGAAATTAATAAATATTACCAAAGACTTTTCAATAAATTTCAGCCAAGAGTTATGTATAAGAATTGTATTGATAAGCTAATGATTTATTATGACGCAATTGAGCTAAAATTAATTGTATTTTAAATAAAATAAATAGAAAAACCAGTTTGAATTTATGATTTATAGTACAAACTATTGGTCAAAAATATATTAAATTCTAGGATTTGGTTTTCAATAAATTCTCTCTCGTGATTGGAAAATAGGACATAAATATTAAAATTGTTTTAGTCTTTAACGTTTCGTTTTATATATATATTTATTATAATATTTAATTTAGGTCAATATATTGATTATGAAATTCACACAAAAAAATTCAATATTCAAGCAAATGTTTTATTAAAATACTTGCAAGTTTTTATTGAATTGTTTTTTATAGCAGGTTATATTTAGCATTAAATATTGTCGAAAATCATGAGTTTATATAAAAAGTTTTGTTAATGTCATATTTAACATATGGTTAATAGAAAACAAATAAAACAATTATTGGTCAATAAACAAATAGAGGTTGACAGGAATGTAGAGGTCGACAGACATAAAGAGGTCAACAGAAAAGAAGCGTTCGGCAAACAAATAGAGGTCAACAAAAAGTAAAGGTCGACATCCAAATAGAGGTCGACAGAAAATTAGAGGACGACAGATAAAATGAGGTCAACGAAACAATCGAGGTCCGAAGACAATATAAGGTCTACCGATAAATTAGATTTTGAAAAATATGATATCGAATCTCCAGGCAATCATTTTTATGAAATTGGTTTATCTTTGTATTCTTTCAAATCAAATAAACGAAGGATTTTACTTCCAATCTTTAATAGTATTATAATTATTAGCTTATGTTTAATTTGCAGTTTAATTTCGATTTCAATTAAAGACAATAATGACTTAATCGCGATAGCGATCGGAGATTTTCCATATTTTCTAAATGTTATGTTTCATTTCAATATAGCGGTCATTCAAGTTTCGTATATAGAAATTTTCTAGCAACTAATCCATTATAGAAATATCGTGCCGACATTTCTGAATCCGACACATTTTTATGGATGTCTAGTTTGATCACTCTTAACAGTATTGGATTGGATAACATACAACAGACAAAGAGAGAGAAAAAACAAATATATGTCAACAAACAAATAGAGGTGGATATACATATTATTTTTATTAATAGATTCTAAGATAATAGATATGTTTTGACGTTCATTGAAAATGTTGGGCATTGAAAATAGTGTTGGATTTTATGTTTGGAATTTTATAATTTATTCACTTATTTTGATATGAGTTAAATACAATATAATAACAAACCCAATCAAACACTTAAATTTAATGAATAATTTTTTTATTTTTGAAATTATTTATATTTAATACGTGCTAAACCCCGAAACGAGCCGAACACGAGGTCTAACACGTTATGTTAATATAACGCGATTAACATACGAACCGTTAACCAATCATTGACGACCGCTAATGTCGAATCAACCAATCGTCACGCGTCACGTTCGCCTATAATCGAAACCAGCCAATCACACGCGTTCGTCGATAATGTTATGTTCGCTTAATAAATAATATTAAACGTATCGCTATTAATGTTTACCGTATTTAACACTTCTGTTAGACTCGAATCAATTCAAAACAATAAATAATAGACACGTAAACACTTGAGTCGTTAAACTATTTATTATCAAAACATAAAACATATGCGACCGATCGCTACAAGTGTGTGATCGAAACTAAAGTTTAATACATTACATGTATTATAAATACAATAAAAAACGTTTAATTATAATTTTTTTATATTTCCGGGAAAATCACCGGTAAAACGCACAAACCGTGTTACGCCCGTATCATATTATATTACACTTAATATTTTATAAATTTTGAAAAAGTTCAGTGTTCTAAAAGAATTATCAAAGAAATATGATATTATTCAGAAAGAAAATATTAAATTTTACCGAAAATTTTTCAATGAATTTCAGACAAGAAGTTTTGTATAAGTATTGTATTGATAAGCTAATGATTTTTTATGACGCATTCGAGCTCCAATTAATTGTATTTTAAATAAAATAAGCTGAAAAACCAGTTTGATTTTATGATTTACAGTACAAATTTTTGGTCAAAAAAATATTTATATTCTATGATTTGGTTTTTAATAAATTCTCTCTCATGTTTGGAAAATTGAACTTAAATATTAAAATTGTATTATTTTTAACGTTACGTTATATATATATATTTAATATAATATTTACTTTAATTCAATATATTGATATTGAAATTCACACAAAAAATTCTCTATTCAAGCAAATGTTTTATTAAAATATTGCTAGTTTTTATTGAATTGTTTTTTAGAGCAGGTTATATTTAGCTTTAAATATTGTTGAAAATCATGAGTTTAAATAAAATGTTTTGTTAATATTGACGTAAATAATTGTCATATTTAACATATGTTTAATAGAAAACAAGTAAAAAATGTTACGAAAATAGTTTTTTGTGATATCTGTATAACAAGTTTTTTAGCGGATAAAGAGATCGTAGTAATAAACGTAGAGAATCGGTCTTTGAATAAAACTTTTGATAATAATTATTTAAAACAGAATACTATTTATAGCTTTTAATATTTTTGATAAAACTTATAGTGTTTTGGATATCAAAAAGTTATTTTGATAATACTATTTTTTTCTAAAATCCATAAAAAATTAAAGAAATATTTTAATAAATAATACTATAAAACATTTTTTCTTATACAATTTAAATTAAAAAAGCTCAAAAAATTAATTCTTAATTAATTGAAAATAATATATTTAATATAAATTTTAAACAATGTAACAAAAAAATTTAAAAAAAGATTTGTCATTTTACTTATTTATTAATTTCCTTATCGGCTAAATTTATAATTTTTTTAGATAAAATTTGGTTTATTGCTAAAGAGCATGATTTAGTTTTATAAATTATATTAAAGCTATTATGCTTAGATAATGGTACTCTAAAATAATTACAGGACGATTCTACATGAATATTACTATAAACTCTTTAAATAAATTGAGTGTACATGTATTCGAATAATTCGAAAAAAAACTATATAAAGACACTCTAACACAGAAAAGCAATTATTTATTAGTCGGTCTTGAAAAAACACTAATTTAATAATAAACGTATGTTTTCTATTTAATTGTTTTAGAAATAAATTAAATAATTTAATTATAATATATTTTTAGACTTTTAAAGATTTTAATATAAAAAAACAAAACTTAGCAAAATAATAATTAATAAAGTTTAATTTAATTAATAAAAATAAAATAATTACGATTTTAATGTATATAAATTTTATTTGAAAACAATTATTTTAAGCCATTGTTTATATTATACTTAATGATATTAATAAATGTAGTAAATTTAATTTAAGACATTTAATACTTGTCCACTATTGAGATAAATAATGTTTGCCAATATGATTGACAATCACTATTTATTGAATAAATTTTTATTTTATTTTATATTATATTTAATTAAATTATATCACATTATTGTACAGATTTGTTTCAATTCGCATAGCTATATAAACCAATAAGTTATTCAAAGTATTAATATTACTGGTAAGCATTGGACAATTAATGGCTCTAAGTATTGTACATCAAATGGCTCAGAGTAAGTATAGTAAAATTAAAACTTTTAAATCAAATTTCAAATAACCGTTAGAATGTGGAAATGGAAATCGGTTTGGACCCGGTGGAAATGCTCATTTTGTGCTGGATCGTTGTCCGCCTATAGAATGTCTACGTTTGTGCGCTAAAATCAAGCAAACAAACTGTTATAATCCTATGACTAATGTTTATGGTTCTGTTTGCGTTTGTAATCGTAATAACGTAAGGTTTAGTACAACCAATAATACGTGTGTTGAAACAAATTCCCAGCTTTGCAGAGATCAGAGAAACGGCACACACGTGGCATTACCTCATGAATTATGCGGATGGAAACAAATGCATGTTAACTGCGGTATTTGTAACGCGACGTGCGCTGATCCGTCTTTTATTGGCTGTGGTATGTGCCGTTGTGTTGGTGATTATTCCTATGATCCGCAAACAGGAGAATTTGTCCGCACTAATACACCTTATTGTCTTAAACAATACAGAAATAAAAATGTTAAACATGAACATTACATATGAATATTTATTTGTATAACTGATTTGATGAATACGATTGTATTTTATTATAATTAATAAATTCTATAAACAGCATATATATTCAAACTCTAATACTTTTAAGTTATTCGTTGATATTAATTGATAAATCTTAACATATATGTTATAACTGAACCAAACTCTTCGTTAACTTAACTTATCTACGATTTATTTATCGTTTCGATTGTTACATAAATAAGTATATTCGCTGATAAGCAAGAAATATGAAACAAAAATTTTTATGCCCGTTTTAATTCAAAATTATATATTTGATGATGTATTCAATAAATATATCAAAGCAGTGCTAAAATTATTGCTTTATAAATAAATTTCAGTTGAATTGTTGCTTTCATTTGGTTAAAATTGATTGATACAGTTATATCTTAAATTTAAACCGAACCAAACCAAGAAATTTGATAAACTACCCGAATCGAACCAATAATAAACTTGTTAACCCGAAAACCCGACAATCATCATCATATATATAAAATTCAAAAGTAGATTAACTTCTCTTAATAGACGTATTCCGTTACTAGTCCTCTACCTTTAGGCACGACAAGTCGTAATAGCTGTGAATGCTATACTCAGTAGCAGTCTTTGAGAGAACCGTAAAACAGTGATGTAATCGATTGCATGGAAACTATAAAACATCAGGGTATGTCAAGAAAGTACTCTACACAACGAGAATAACGATCTCGATGACCCAATTTGAACGCTTCTATGCTCGTGTGCTTGTGGTCGGCACGAGAAAATAAAAGCAGGAAAACTGGTGTTGACCGCACTCTCATCATAAAATGACATCCAACCCAATCTCGATAACCTCTCCTAGACGTTTTATACTAGAGCACGCCTCTGGAGCCAGGTCTGGAATCGATTATTACATCCCTGGTGAACGATCGGTCAAAGACCAAACAATTAACTGAGAACCAACAATTGGCTCGCAACCATTTTTAGCGGTGGTGATGGTAGGGCGCTATGACTAGAGACCTAAAAATTTTGCAAATATAACCACAATATTATGATTGGATTTTGGAACCAAAAACCTTTAGATTTTGGAATTATTTTGAAATTATTTTGCAAATATTTTGCACCAGGATGTCCCACGACCTGTTGGTCTGGGTGTTTCATTTCAACTTATATCAAATTCAGAGGGGTGCTAAACTCATCGGATTTGAGTGACAATTTTTCTGTCGTCGGACCAAAATTTTTTCAAAAATTTTTTATCCTGATGAAAGACCAAACCATACCCCCACGAAAAACTCAACTAATTTAAACGATAATTTTTCAGATTTTGTTCAAAATTTATTGAGGTGTTACTAAAACTCAACATTTTGGGTTTATTTTGCAATTTTGGAATTAACGCTGAATTTTGCAAATTGTGGAAAATAAAATTGACATTAAAATAAATCCTTAGTTCTCAATTCGTCCACATATCTATGCCAAAATTTGAAATAACTTCATAAAAAAAACTTGGATTACCAAAATTTTGAGGTCTCTAGCTATGACACAAAGGCAAGAAGAAGTGTCCTTTCAGTGTACTAAATCGGCGCGAATCTTTGAAAATCGGCAAATGGAACGTAAAAAAATTGGTGAAAAAGAACCTTACCTAGTGTAAGAGAGGCTATTAAAAATCATCTTGATATTATAGGTCTAACTGAAACAAGGTTTAAGGGAAATGGCTTACGAATGTTGGACTATGAGTGGAAACTCTTCTACTCTAGCTCAACAAATTCTATTTCTATTGCTCATGCCGGTGTTTGGATACTCACGAGACAACGAATGGCTAAGTTGTTAATTTACTTGTCAGCAAAAAGCGAAAGAGTTAGTGCATTTCGATTTTTATTAGAAGCCAAAAAATAGTAAAAGTTATTGCATAATGACAGAGTACCTTGCTTTATTAGATGATGTTGCGACGCCAATTATTGGATTAGCTTCTGACTCTATTATGCTTCATGGAGATTTTAACGACCATGTCGTAAATGATGACCATACCTAGAAGGGTTTGTTTGGATGATTTTGAGACGTTTATACAAAACCCAGAGTTACTAACTGGTGAAAAAAAGTCCTTTAGCAAAGTTAACAGAGGTTTTAAAGTCACTGAAACCAGTAAAAGCTGCTGTATTGGATAATATTAGACCGTAAATGCTCAAGATTCTTGGAGATGGAGGTGTTATATGGTTACCTCTGGTGTTTAGAATCTTTTTAAAAACAGCTAACTGGATTTGCATACCAGTGTGGTGGTCTCTATTTTTAAAAAGAGATCTGAAGAAATGCACAAACTACAGTGGAATCACACTTCAAAGCCTGAGTAAAGCATATTCAAAATTACTACAAAGTAGTCTTACTAAAGCCGTTGATAATAAAATCAAAGATAAACAGTGTAAGTTTCGTAGAGGATGCGGAACAAACGAACAACTTTTTAATGTTCATCAAATATTTTAAAAAGCTAGGGAGTATGTATTCCCTCTCTACATTTAATTTTTAGATCTGGAAAAAGCTTGGCCCAGCTTTAAGTTATATATAAACAAAATTTAGATATAGCATATTTTGACTAATAAATAAACTTATAGATTAACTAATCTATATTTAAATATAGCTAAGATAACTAAGCGCATAAAATAAATTATTATATATAATAATTGACGGGCACCCACGTGCTTTCACTTCGTCAAAATAATCTAGCTCGGGCTTGGCCCACTTCAAACTTTCGGGCCTGAGTCGGGCTATGGCCTGAAAATTTGAGCAATTGGACACTAAACACCAGACCAAACTACTTATAACACTACCCCACCATATCCCATCCTATAAAAACTCACACAGTACTCAACCACTCTAAACCCGACACCACAATTCCCCAATTAACGCTGCCAATCGAAACCAATCATACACCGCAATCTATCATAACCCTAAACCACCAATCCATCCCAACCCTACCCCACCAATCCATCTCAAAAAAAACAAACAATCATAACACGACTCCACTACTCTACTACCGATACTAACACTCCAAATATGACCAAACCACTCAAAATCCTACACCACCACTCCAAGGCAACCCTAACATCTCCACCAAACACTATTCGATATAACCACTTAATAGGCAACACAATCACTCTCCAAAAATCCCAATCCTAACCGACCACTCAATAGGTAACCCAAAAAATCCCCACACACCATATCACTCTACACCCTACCCTATTGCTCCCACACGCCCCGCTACTATCCACCTGTCTCACATCTTCTAATTAACCAATCCTATCGATATCCCGAAAAACTAAGTTATCTTTCCACCTAGCCCGCTAGGTTTGTGTCAAATATCCGTATCAAGTGACCCCTCAAATCAACACATCTTTTTAAGATGAGTGCAATGGTATAGGTGTTAAAAGCCAAATTTTAATATTTTATAACCTAAACATTCCTGAAGGGGACTCACACCAATTGGGATGTCAACGCCCCTTATAAGTAACCTCATTAACTCATGTTTGTTCAATCTGAGGGCAATGGTATAGGTTTTAACGGTCTAATATTATTTTTTTCCAGCTCCACCACCCTAGGAAAACCAGCACTTACGAAGGTGACCCCCACCCTTAATAAGTGACAGGTAAAATCAACTCAATTTTTAAGATGAGTGCAATGGTATAGGTGTTAAAGGTTTAATTTATTTTTTCCACCTAAAATCCTTGAAACCCCACAATTTGAACCCTACTCATTGAGCTGAATCCATTGATTTAGGTGTCGAAGTGTGTGGCCCCATGGGATGAGTCTATTAAGGAAGGACAAACACTATTTGAATTTTATATATATGATGATATGTAATCGAGCAAAAATTGAAAAAATCATTTTATTATAAAGTTATAACATTTATTAACAATTTTATTCATATAATAATTTTCTCTTATGCATTACTTAATAGATCTTTCTTCCTAAACGAATATTTCATTACATATATCTAAAAATTAAAAGCCTTTTTATAGTTTGCAGTCAATAAATTAATATTATCTAGTTACAAAGTTTATAACCAGTCAAATCTAAACTTAATATGTTTTTTATTAACGCTAATACTCTAGTTTTCTTATTTAATAAATAAGATACTGAAAATCGTTATAAGAAAAGTGTGAAAAAATAGTTTATTATGTTATCATCCGATGGCGGATACTAAAACAATCTTTAGTTTAAAATTAAAATTATAAATTTTTCACTAACTTTTTAGTAATATTTCGTGAAAATTTATAAAAATATAAAAATCGTTTAAATCGTTTACTTAAAGTTTTTGGGACTACTGTATAAGAAACTAATGTCTTGTTTTTAATTAATATTATAATACATTCGTTAATTAACAATTTTCAATGCCTTAATAATAAAATCGGTGACAAAATTATCATTGGCATCCAATATCTTCTTTGATATATTGTAGCGATCCTGGATTCAGAACCTCTACTAAGATCGAATATCAATACTCTAAGTAATAGATTAAGCGGCTTAAGCAATGGTAGACCAACTTAACCAATTAAGTAACACTGCATACAAAAGTATCACAATAAATAATAGCTTTATTTAGCACTAAATTATATTACAAAACGAGAGATTATAATAAGTGATTGCAAATTGAATGCTAACTGATTGAGAGCTGATATAACACTCAGTGAATTGAGTGTATGATAGAGTCTTAAATAGAGAAATAGTGCTATGTTATGTAATTGAGTAATGCTTAGTAAGAGTGAAATAGTATAATCATAAGGAATATGAGCTATGAGTAAATGCTGTGATGAGTAATCAGCGCAGAATAAAGAGTGTGACTTTGCGGTCACTACAATACTCTAAAATTCTGATTATAATGCGCTCTCTAAATAATACGCACTATTTCCAAAAAGTTCCAAAAAGTTATATGAGTTTTCTTTTAAGATAAAGCGCACACATTTAAAGCATAGTAATTGAAGTTAAGATCAGGCATCAATTTGTCTTTGTCGGTATGTTTGATGTATTCTTATTTAAATGTATCAAAACACTGTGATCGATAATAATACTCGTCAATCTATTTTTTAGTACACAATACGTGAATAGGTTTGAGCTTTAATATCATGTACAGTCCCGCCATCGTGGCGTCTTTCTTAACTACAACCTCAATGATATATAGTGCCCACAACTGAGTATTGAAGAAAAAATAGCGGTCATAAAAAATCAAATGGAAAATGGATATGGAAATCAAATGATGGTAATGATGAAGAATTTGTTTATAAAAATTGGTTATCTGAAGAATCAGATAATTTAGGACTTAATTGTTTATTCATTCATCCATTTCCAAACCTTAATTATAAATGGGATGATTGGGAATGTAATTTGTGTATACATGTTATTTTAATATTGATGATAATTTTATCATTAATTGTAATAAAAACTATATTTAGAAATTTAATTCCATATTTTGTATGTTTCAAGACCTTAAATAATACTGTAAAAATGAAGAAATAAGACCTTTGATAATAACTTATATTTTTTAAAATTTGAAGATTTCGTTAAAAAATTTAAGAATACAAATATAAATTGCACTTTATTACATAGTGTTGATTAATATTTTTTCGGTAAATATTAAACAGTTGAAAGCAAAAAAATATAAATTGTGAAAAACATGTTTCTTCCAACAACTAGTTTCGGCATCAAATTTAAGCAACACACACTCCGTTTTATGATAATTTAAAGAAAATTTTAGAATTTTTTTGAAATTTATTAAAATTTCTTTGTTTACAATTTGAATGTTGTCAGGTTAAACGAAATAAAATTTTTTTTCAAATTCTTTAATTATTATTTATAAGACCTAACGGCGAAATAAGACTTTATAAGACCTAACAAATACAGCTAATTTCACAAGTTTTTATATGATTCGAACTCAAATCTATTTAAAACATTAATATCCATTACCATAAAATACTTGATTTGTCTTAAATATTCTTTCCTTAAATATCAGCAAACAATATCATAACAAATTCGCTCCATAATAAATAGAAATGGTCTTAAGGACATTACAAACAAAAATGCGATTATTATTTTGGTTACAATCAATTAAATTTTAGAATACTTCCTAAAACCGGTTTTTCGGGTAGTAAAATTGGAACCCGAAACTAGAGATGAGATTTTAGGCTCAGCCTAAGCCTACGCACTAGGTTCTAGGCTGACAGGTTAGAGTTGGAGATAGGCTGTAGGCTTAGGCTCCAATATATTGGATAGGCTTAGGTTTAGGCCGGCCTATGATGTCATAGGCTTAGGCTTAGGCTTTAGGCTTCAGCCTATGAAAAA
>JAQGAW010003087.1:0-13355 GCA_034698025.1 Phthiracarus crinitus | reverse complement strand
AAAGCTGTTGGAAAAACGGAATATCATTGGCATCGACAATGTACACGTCGAAACGGCCCAAATGTTTACACATCTACTACAGAGTCAACTAGAACGGTAGGAAATTCAACTGTTTACACAGTTTTTGGTGCTTTAGTTACGTATAATATCAAGCTAAATGGAAAACCAATTAGTCTGTTACTTGACACTGGCTCAACAATCACTGCAGTTTCATCGAATACAGCTAATCTTTTGAGAATCAAACCGGATCAAAGAACTGCAATTCCTCTAAATGTGGCACATGGCTCTTTTCATATAAATGGAATCACAAACGCGCGACTAATTATCGGTAATACAACTATGACTATTGTGGTTAACGTCTTACTACACCTCGCAGAAGTTAAACTGTTATGTATTGACGCTGCTCACGCATTCTGACTACTCATTGATTTCAGTAATAATATTCACACCAAACCAAAAGCAATTTCATTACACATCACGAATGCAAAGGAGTCAAGTCATGATAATAAATTGCCAAACAAAAACCGCTGTTTTCTAACGACAAAGACTTCGCTTACATAAAGTTTTCTAATTGCGTGATACAAATGAAAGCTGATATGCCTTTTTCTAAGCGTTCATTTTGACTATTAAATCATCGAACAATTGAACTAAAGCTACTTATTAACAACAAGTTAGTCAATGGAGACATTAGATAATCGCTTACAAATAACGCATCACTGACTTGGCTGGAACTTAATGCTAACGGCGGTTCACAACATATTGTCGAATTTCGTTTACTGAAAAAACAGTCAGTCAGTGAGCGAAAACAGATAACTGTAATTCCGGATCTGAACAAATATGTCAATACTTGCATAACAGTTAAGCTACCGATCGAAACCATATTTGAAGGCAGATCGTTTGAAACTAATCGTTTGAAACTTTGATTATCATTATTCGTTTATTCGTTTCAGTATGTAAGCTGCAACCGATACTAAAGGAAATTGGCACGAATGTCACGGAGAAACGATATTAAATTATTCTATCAAACGAACTAAAGATATTATTGACTGTTCAATTATCGAAATGGTGGCACTCGGCACCATCGACACAGGTCTTATCAGGATTGTTCCGTCTCTAATCCTCTTGCTCTCGGCACCATCGGAACCCCTTTGGCGAAACCCGAACACCAACTGCCCACATCTGGCATTACAACACTTCTTTATATCGGCTGCAAAAGCATTTACTTCATTCCCGTATATTACTTCACTCTGAAATCAAGGGAATTGAGACATAAGCGAAAGATGTCTCTTATTTAAACCTATCGTCACTTTATTTGTCATGCTTTTTATCATTTTCTTTATAATTAAAGTTTTAGTAATTCAAACGTTTTCTGTATCTTCATTCGCTTTCTGACTTTTAACGAACATAGTCACAGTTTTTAACTCAAAAATCGTTTCTCATTTCTCATTCTTCACTTTTTTACAAATGGCGCAGTCGTTATCGGATAGTTTCTATTACCGAAACTTCGAATCGCGTAACTCGAAATCTCATTCTATCATAACTCTGAGCTAACATTTATAACATATATCATTAATCAAAATCCTTTCTCATTGTCCTCTTTGTTACAATAGTAACTTAAATCATATATTAAAATAAGCTATACCATCTAACGTTGAATAACTAATAATGAAATCATTATTTGCTTATTTTTCTAATGGAAAAATGACTTCGACTGACTTTTCTTCACTTACAACATTTTTGGAAACGATTAAATAAATTTAATTATAAAAATAAGATTAATCTCTAATTAGACTTACTGATACGACAGCATACTTACAGAAAAACAGTTTTTATTATTAAATTTTTCAATTATCTCTTTGATTTGATTGGTTTTTGCATCAAAGCCGAATATACTCACTATTTACTTTATATAGTTATTTAATTCTTCGTATTTTGCCATAAAATTTTCTGCTATAACTGATAATAATCGATTTAAATCAATTTAGTTAAGCCAGATTTTAAAATTGCAATCAAGCATTTGCTTTCTATCAAAACTAATTACTAATGCTTCATAATAATAGTTAAATTATTTTGTAAATTCAAAATCGTTTTAAAAATCGTCAAATTTATTTATATACAATGTTTGATATTTTTCATTTTCGATTATTTTAAATATATTAAAATAGTTTTCATTGGGCTTAACATTAAAATTTTTTAATAATAAGAAAATCTTTACATGACGGTTTTTTATGTACCAAAGAACTGAGGCATTGAATGCAAAAATATTTCAAGTTATCGTAATAATTTCTTAGGTTACTGTCAACAACTATTTGTTCACTAGAAAATATTTTAACGTTTTAATGTATATGTTATAGTTTTAAATGAAAACAAATATAGTTTAATAAATATTATATTTTAACGCGTTCTTTAGAATAATTTGCATGATATGAACCAAATCTTCCGTCGTTATGAAATATTTCAAACAACGTCAAATTGCCAAAATAATTTAGAATCCTTAAACTTCAATAATCTTCACAATGAAAATGTAAAACAAACCGCAATTTTGACAGTCAAACAGTTAAACACTTATTAATTTATTTAATTCAAGAAAATATTTTAATATTAGACATTAAAATAAATTACAATTTAAAATTAACATTGACAAGGTCATATTATATAGTTGTCAGTTTTGTAATTTTTGTATATATTTATTTGTGAGTTATATGGAATAAATAACTTAAAATTTGTTGCTTTAATAAAATTTATTAAACATTTTAGCTAATTTTAAAAATTGAATGGAGAAATATCTTAGAAAAAGTAGTATTCCTGTTTTATTAATAAAAATAATAACAGCCAAATATTTTAAAATCTTAACTTCATAACAAAATCTGTAACTTTCGAGAAGAAAAATCCCGTTGGTTAAACTCAATTACTAATGCGTTGATATATACCAAGGAGAACATAGAATAATGATTAAGTTTTTAGCTCACTTTGTAAAAGTCAACTATTGGATTTGAGATGTCTTTATGTCTGTGGACCGGTCAATCTTTATATTTATTAAACGATTTTTTATTTACATATAATATTTAATAGTAATTTAATTTCATTGTTTAAATATTTAGTTTTGATTTATTTAATTTTATGACATATGAAGTAAATGATTCATTTTAGAGGTAAGAAAATTATGACCAGTGTTTATAAGGCATTGAAAAAGTAATTGAAATTCATTTTCATCGCTAACGTTGACAAGTTTTTTAAAAATGAAATCTTTCTGAGGATCTTCTTCAGTCTTCGAGAAATAAATTTATTTATTAATTGTAATATCTAACAATAAAATCTATATTAATCATAATACTCACAACAAAAGTAAAATAATCTAACTCTTTTAATTTATTGTTAAATTTTTTGAGAACTTCAGGCTTTAATTTATTTAAGTCTATTAAATTTCTCCATTCATTAAAGTTGTTATCCAATATATCTTTTCTATCACAACATTTCAACAAGGCTTTATTAAAGTCTGTTAGTTTTACTGACGAATCTAAGACGTCCTTTTTAAAATTTGTGTGATATTTTTCAAAAGCAATATTTTTAATACTACTAATTAATGTTTCATCAGTTGATAAAAAAGCCCATAAAATATTGTCATTTATAATCGATTTACATGATGGCCGATTATTTGCCTCTGAATCGATACAATTTTTACACAAAACCTTTAGTTTATCGAACTTAATTTGAATAATTTCTTCAATTTTAGATGTTTCATTTCTAAAAGAAAATAAATTTAAAAAATTATAATTAGTCAAATAATTTTAGAAAACATATATAATTAATTAATAAAACTTAATTTACTTTTTATTATAAAATTCTTAGTTTAGAAATATATTTAGAATGAATAAAAGATTTATTAGCATTAAATACGAAAATATTAATAAAATTAATTCATTCTTACCTGTTTAAATCAAAGTTAAATAATTCTTGCATTATGACACCTAAACTAAAAATATCAGCTTTTGTAGTATATATTCCGTTAAATGCTTCTGGTGGTATATAAACTTTATCACTTTTCCTAACATAATTAGGAATTAAATCATTTGTTGACACACTTATATCCATTAATTTAACAAAACATTTGTTTTCTCCATGAACAATCAAAATATTTTCCGGTTTAAGATTTTTGTGAACTAACTTGCATGGTAAGTTGTGCAAATAGTTGACGCACTCTAATAATTGAATTAATATACTGCAAGCCAAGCTATAATTTTTTAAAATTACTGTATTTATTGGAGTGTCATTGTATAAGACTTTAATGACATGACTTAAATTAATTGAGCACAACTCCATTTGAATATGTAATAAAAAAGTTTTATTTTGGTTTAACAAAGAACTGTTTAATTTTCGTGTATTACTAGTGGATCCGATATAGTAATTCATTTCGAACCAAATATCATAATATTTTATAACATAATCTGAATTTAGATTTGAAACTAATAAAATATCCCTTATTAAGCTTTCTTTGTGAATATCTTCAAAAGCGAGTTTCTTAATGGCAAAAAATTTAAAAGATTTCTTTAACTTAGCTTTAAATACTGTCGTGTAAATTTCGTCGTTAATCATACCAATTTCTTCGTAATTATTTTTGTAGTAATCTTTTTTCAAAACTTTAAAATAAGAAAATACATTTATTATAAAATACAAAATGCTTAATTTATTTCTTTTTAAGCTAAATTAAATATTGCATTTTATATATTAATTAAAATTAATTGTTTATATATTATTTTAAGTATAAAGAAATATTAGTCGAAAGTAAAATACTTTTACTCTAGAAAAATAATTTTTTATTAATTAAATAAAGCTAAAAATTCTTAATTTTATAAAGTAAATTTTTATTATTTAAAAGAAATAATAATAAACATCTTAATTAGTTTTTGAAAATCTTATGTTTCATAGTATTTTATTAAATAAAAATTATTTATTATTTATATAAATTAAAAAATGATCCAAAGTAAGTTAATCATATTTAAAGAAATTTATCGTTTCTAATTTTATATTTGTTTAACTTATAAAATGAATCTAATTTATATGATTTCAATAAATTTTTTCTATACATTAATACTTATTTTAAAAAATAAATCACGTATTTTTCTATATATATAATTTTGACTATGTAAAATTAAGATACGATATCTATTTTATTTTATTTTAAATTTTTTATATAAAACCTCTAACATTTTTAAAATTTAATTTCTTTTTATAAAATTTATATGACTACAATCTTTGTATTTTTTATCATAATTTATTTTAAATTCTCTTACCATATATCTTTTTAATCTGAGAAGAATTTTGATATGTTTTTAGTAAATTAGATTTAATACCAATTTTATCGCTTATGTTGACATTTTCAATAATGTTTTTTACTTTTTTATTTCTAATTTTTGATAATAAAAGTGTCTTATTAGCAATAAAACAATTGATTTCTGAAAATAAATTTGATCTTTCAAGTTTGAAGGCCCATGAATTTTTTATGGCTAAAACTTGCTCACAACTAGGTCTCGAAGCACTTATTTGGCTAATACATTTTATACTAATATCTTTAACATTTTTGAAATGTAATTCAAATTCATCATCCACATTGTTGATTTCTCTATTAAAAAATTTAGAAACTTTTATAATAACAAATTTTAAATTTAACTTTTAATGATTTATTTATAAATTTATTTTTTTTATTTAAATAATTTCTATTAAAAATTTTTTATCTTGAAATTTTAAAATATTTGTTAAAATACTTTACAGTATAATTTTGGATAATAACTTTATTTAATCTATTTAAAATTTTATTATTATAAAAAGTAAAGAAGTATGATATAAATAATCTCATACAAAAAAATTGAATTAATTTAATTTGCGATATTGATGAAAGTGATAAAAACTTTATCGATTTTATAAAAAATCTAGCCTTCTTTTAAAATTTATTTTAATTATTAACACTTATTAATTTTATAAAATAATATTATTAATTTTTTCTTACGAATTGATATTGATATTGAAAAGTTCTTGAATAATCATACCAATGCTATATATATCAACTTTTGTATTATAATCCGTTAAATTAATTTCAGGTGCACGATACATTCTCGTTCCAACATTACTTGAATGTATTTGATTTTTTGAGTCGTGATAAGTAGCCAAACCAAAATCAACTAGTTTTACATAACACTCAGATTCTAATAGCATAATATTTTCAGGCTTCAAATCCCTATGAATTATTTGAGGATTTAAACTATGCAAATAGTTGACTCCTTTTAATATCTGAATAAAGATTTCGCATGCTACATTAAAATAGCGTAAACTTAACGAGTTATCTTGGCGCACAAAAGATAATAAATTGATTACTTCTCTTAATGATATAGAACCTAACTCAGTTTGAATGTGCAACAATATCTTTCTATTCTTTCTATATAATAGGCTTGTTTGATCTTCATATGTGCTTGCTTTTGTCTTTATATGGTAATTATCTTCAAACCAATAATCAAAATATTTGATTACATATTTATTATCTAGATTTTTTAAAATATCGATTTCTTTCATCGCCTTAGTTATTTGAATGTCATCGGAAACAAGTGGTATTTGTTTAATCGCATATAATAAATAATCTTTATTTGATCTGGCTTGATATACAAAAGAGAAAGTCCCATTTCCCATTTTTGCGATTTCAACGAAATTTGATTTATATATTGAATTTTTTTCCATTTTTTAAAACACCTGAAATGAAATTTAGTTTAGAAGTAAGTCTTAACTTTTTAATAACTTAAAAGTTACTAATTAAATTAGCAAATAAAATATAAATTTAAATTGTTCTTTTTTCTATAATATTTAATTGTAACATTAAATATAGCCATAGGAGGAAAATAATGAAAAATAATTTATTTTTAAAAATTATAACATTTCGGATTCCAAAAGGAACATTCAAGATCATGATCAGAACATTTATAAAGTCACATCCCAACTTTAATGGCAAGAACTAAATCTTATCATTTTTATCTATTTTCCTATACATCCGGACCACATCACAAAATAGAAATATATCTAGATGGTCTTATCAATAACTATTTCAAACTATGCAACGGACACATCACACCAACCAGGACGACATCAAAATCTACCCGAACCACATTCCAACACACCAATATACCATCACTACCTACCTAGACTCCATACTTACCCACCCTGTACCTACCACCACCCTACTTTACCCCATCTTCATCTACCCGTTCAAAAACAAGACCCATTCGATCACCCCACCGACCATCGGTACATAATTATAAAATTTTTCTACCTAAACACCCATAGGGGGTTTCCAAACACCGCATCGAGTAAACTCTCTAATTAACATAACTTTTAATTATCAGTGCAATGGTATAGTTGTTACCGGTCAAATTTAAAATATTTCCACCTCAAACCCCATAAAGAAGGCCAATTCCCTCAAAATCCCTTAACCCAGACCCTAATTCTATCCACAAAGACCCCACCCAGAGCCATTTTTAACTTTTTTCCAATCTAAAATACCTTAAAGTGAACCCACCCACTCCAGTTCCATCTGGATGATCAACACTTATTGAGCTGAATCCAAAGATATAGGAATTGAGGGGGTTGGGCCCCCTTAGGAGGATCCTCCTATAAATACGTCATTGACATACAGGCAGACTTACTTTGAGACTTTAAAGGTATTTTGAAATTAAATAGACTTTATGTTAAATCTAAAAACAATAACTGAAACTTTCCAAAAACTTACATCATAAAATTATAGTTCAAACAATAAAAATGCAGAAAAATAAAAGTCAAGACGAATGTAAAAAACCCTATAATAAATTCCATGTAATAATTTTCCTAAATAATTTCATACAAGTATATTATTTAAATTTATTTAAATATCATAAATAAATATAAAATTTATTATAAATAATTAAAGAAATTAATAAATTTAAATTAAAAACTTAAACTAAAATTAATAAAGTATGCAAAAGATAATTTTAAGCAGATATATTTGCTTTGCTAGTGATTTTACATATGAGTTGCTTAATGTTTTAAATAAAAGTTACAATACTTTATTATGCGCCTAAATGCTATAAAAGTGAAACATAGCACCATCTATTAAAAATATCTTGATATTATAGCAAAAATTGTTATTCCGTTTAAATTTATTAATAGAAGTATCTTATTATACATAAGCAAAGAATTTTGTATTTTAAAACTTTCAAATGTAAATGTTTTTCTAAAGTTAAATTTAAAGAGAAAATTTATAAAAGAATGTCTATTCAAATCTATATCAAATAAATTTACGATTTTTTTTATCATAAACTATTTAAGTATTGCTTTACAAATGACGT
Organism: Phthiracarus crinitus; assembly: GCA_034698025.1. NCBI lineage: Eukaryota > Metazoa > Arthropoda > Arachnida > Sarcoptiformes > Phthiracaridae > Phthiracarus > Phthiracarus crinitus. The sequence continues at coordinate 4,992 of JAQGAW010003087.1, read as the reverse complement.
AGCAGTTAACAAAGTAGTTTCCATAGCGATTTTATAAAGTTATTTGAATTAAATCAACCATTTTTATAATAATAGTTATGTTAATTCTAAAGGTTAAATAGTATTTGTCAGAGAAAATTTTACGTTTATAATTCTATAAATTAATATTGAACAAAATTTCAAAAAAATCTAAAACATCTATTATTTTTAAACGCTAATAGATGCATAAAACAATAATTTAAGATTATAGTGTACTTAATGAAAATTAAAAAAATTATAAATAAACTTTTTTTAAGCACTCACCAATTAGAAAAAAAGTGTTCTTTTATTATTAAGAATTCTTAGATTTAAAACTGACTTAAATTGAAATCTGATAATTTAATTGATTATATAGTACTATAAAATGAAAATTATGCTAAAACATTAAAATTTTATTAATAAATTTGTTTTTGAATAATCAAATAAATACTGAACATTTTTATTCAGTTGGATAAGTTTTTATTTGATTATTATAACGTAACTAAGCATTTAATATCTTATCTTATAGTAACTTTAGAAGTTAGAATTTTTTATTCATTGTTTTATTTAGTATTAACTATTTTACATATAAAAAATATTTTATTTATGTATATATTTATTTATTGGTAAATAATCTGATTGGCTTTTACACATATTATATAACAATAATTCATATTTAATTTACATTTAAAAAAATGAAAATAATGCAACTAATATTTTAAAATAAAATCTTAAATATAGTATTTGAAATAGTATAAAATTAGTAGAAAAAAGTACTAGATAAAATTCTTATTAATTCGTACAAATAAAATTTTAAAATTAAATTTATTTATTTATTAAATATTTATTTTAAAAAATTATTCACGTTATTCTAAAAGTTTCTTTATTGCTAACAAGATACTATTATCTAAACATTTATCAGTATATGCATAGTAACAAAAGTTGTATGAATAATCAACAAATTCAGTTCATACTAACAAAGCAATTTAGTCTTAATTAAATTATCAGTTTAACCAAAGTTACAAACAGTGTGAATAATCAATAAATTCATTTAATACCAACTTAAGAATTTGGACTTAAAAACCTTTCAGACTTCATGTAGGAACAATATTTATATTTATTTTTGCGATTCTGGATTCAGTGCCTCTTTTAAGAGAGAATATTAATACATTATTTAATAGAGTAAGCGGTTTAAGCGCAGTAATATAACAACTTATCTATTATATAACTCTGCATAAGATGTATCTAACTAATAATAATTTTCTTTAGCACTAAATTATCTTACCTTAAATGAGTTTATTGTAAATGATTGCACAAATTGATATACAAATGAAAGATTGAGTGATTGAGTGGTTTAAGTGAGAACTGATTTAGAACTTGTTAACAAATGATTAACAACAGATTAGTATGATTGTATGATAGAGTCTTAAATAGGGATATCATTGCTAAGTTATCTAATTAAGTAATTCTTAGTAAATGTTGATGTGAATATTAATAAGGAAAATAGACTATGAGAAAATGATGTGTTGAGTGCTATCTCCAATAGTTTCTTTAATAGAAAAATAAGAAAGACAATGAAAATTAATAAATATTGCACAAAAAATTTGTACCCAATAGTCTCTCGTCTTATTCTGCGCTGATTAATCAGGACATTCACTTATAGTTTATATTCCTTTTAACGATTTGCTTACAAATATTACTATTTTACTATTATTACTCGTTTTCACTAAGTCTATTCAACTCTTATAACTATTATGTTACTATTACTTACAGACATACTCTTAGTTATATTCCTTTTATAAAGCAAATTCATTTATTATTCAATTCTAACTAACATATCTTACTATGCGCATAACAGTACATAAAAGCCACGTTTGGCTAAACACAAATCTCTCTTGGTTTGATTCTTGTAATTTAAGCAAATCATGTGACAATAGATTTGGGTAAATCTTATTTTATGCTAATGAAATCCTAATTTTGGTCTATACCAATCTTATATCCTTTGTAAAGGCAATATTTTTCGTATGATCTTGGCTATTTCATGGGATACTCTTACATCATAGCAGTATCACCCCATTAAAAGGGGCAATAAGAAGGTGACCTTTGACTATTATCAATATAAGCAGTATACAGAAAAGCATTTTTCATTGATTTTTTTAACATTGTGAGTATTTGTTTAACATAATTACAAAAAAGTAATAAATACATGATATTTTAGCCATTTTTAGCTGCATTTAAGTTAAATAATGGTAATATTTACTATAAATAAAATCCTATAATAAATATAAACATTGCACAGTAGGATAGATATTCCATTTACAAAACTCCTTTAGTTAATTTAGCTAAATATTGCATTATTATAATATTAGTATTTAAAGTTTTTAGCTAATACTTTTATAAAATCTTTATAACAGTTTTTAACAACTCAATTTAATTTATTATAATTAGGCTTTATTAACCTTATAAGCTCATTATTAAATTTATTTATTAGGTACCATTTTTATTTTATATTGAATTTAAAATAATGTTTTGTTATAAGTATTTTACAAAAATAAAAATCTAAATAATTTTAAATTTTTTTAATTATTTAATCACAAACAATATTTACCTTAATAATTTAATTTTATAAATTAATCTCTAAATCAGTCCTTATTAATCGTAAAATAGTTTTTACATTTGCTTTAAGATTTATTGTGACTAAACTATAACCTATTTAGTATTATGTTTAAGGTTAATATAAAATATGAAAGGATGAAAAAAAGAAAGAAAGATAGAAAGAAATTATTAAATATCAGATTTTTTTGCTATGAATTTTTATTTAATTCAAATAAAATCAGTTTTAAATTTAATATTCGAATAAATAAATTCATAATTAAAAATCTATAGTAATATATCATTAGTCTTAAATATATAATGTACACACAGAATCATTTAACATTTGTTTAAAATTTTATGAAACATAAGAAAAATTTCCTTTCTCACTAGACAATATAATATAATTGTTTGCTCTCTTTAATTAAAGGAGCTTTTTAAAATGTAGTGTCATACAGTAAACCTCTCTATATTTATTAAGTGATGCCTAACATAACCCAAAATGGCGAAATATGAGCTAAAAAGGAATATCAATGTATAAATATTGTTTATCATTTCTATACTACTGAATTTAAAATTTATAATTTAAAATTATTGTTTATTAAATGTTCTTATAAAATACACCCTAAAAAGTTAAATTGATAAATATTTTTATTTATATATTTTATTATCTTCGTAAAACTATGTTTTAATTATAATTATAAAGCTGTGTTTTAGAAAGAGAGTTTAAATGTTTTAAAAAAATTAGCATTTTTTAAAATATGAAACAAATTATTTTCAATTTATTTATCAAATTTAATTTAAAAAATCAATTATAAAGCTTAAACAAAAATTTAATTTTTTAACTAATGAAACTTTAATAAATCTATAATACTTTAATCTACTTTTTAAACAATTTAATTACTTTTGGTTTAAAAGGAAAAAATTTGATAAGTTTTGTCAAACCAGAAACAAAATCAAACTCAAAAGTCTGATTTGCCAATAATAACTGTCCTTTCTCAAGCAGTATTTTGTTTGCCTATATTAATAGAAGTAATTAATCGAAAATTAATATTAATAAGACAAAATAAGGATTAAACTAACTTTAATTAAAATTTGGAAAATATCATCAGACCATGAAAATTCAGAAAATATCTGAGCTAAAGTCTTTCCAAACACAGTGCTTTCGTACCAATCATCTGATGCACAATAACCTAGTCATTATATATAAATTAAAAAATAATATAAAAATAATCTTTGCCTAAGAATTACCATCAAAATTTGAATAACAAATTAGAAAATCTGTAGTTTTCGGCAAAAATGTTTTATCAGGTAAATCATCGATCTTTGAAAAAGGCATTACGCGATTCAGAATATTATCGTTACCAAAATCATAATTTTCTAATATAAAAAAATAAGATAAGCTATAAACACTGTGCTTGTATTACGATGTTATTATATAGTAAATAATAAATATCATTAAATTAAGATAAAGATTAAATCTTTTAAAAATCTATTAAAGATTGAAAAAAGTCTTACTGTTACGACAGCAATTAAAGAAAAACATTTTCGGTTTATTCTGCATGTTTGGACAATTTATGTTATTAAAAATTTCAGTTATTTCTTTTATTTTAATAATATTTCCATCAAATCCAAATATTTCTTTATTTTTATTTCCATGTGAAATACTTAAAAAAATGAAAGCATTGTGTTTCTTTAATTCACTACTTTTCGATAAATTTAGTAAATTATTTCGAATATCAAATGCAGATAAATTTTTTTTCATAATCACATCGAAGTGTAACTGATAAAATATATTACGTAATCTTTGCATCTCTCTAAAAGTTCCAACAGTGAAATAGTTTATCAAAAGAAAACAAAATCCTCTTGGAGTTTTATCCATCGTATAACAGTCATCATGTCGTAAAAATTCATAATAATTTTGATTGATTGTATCTAATTTATTGTTAAAACCAAAACTGAATTGATCTATGAATCCATTTTTGGGGTGACATCTTTGTAAGTCAATCAAATCTATGCATTGTGGATACATGTTAAATGCAAGTTCATCTTTTCCAGTGTGTAGTAGGCATTGAATTAATATTAGAAACTCATTTTCATCGTTTACATCAACCAATTTTTTAAAGATGAATTCTTTCTGCCGATCTACATCTGTCTGTTAACAAAATTGTAAATAATTATTAATATTTAATATATTTATAATATTGATTAATATATAAATTATTTTCATACATATTACCAAAGCAAGGATTATATATTACATATTAATATAATTTTTATAATTATTTTGAATTAATATTAAAATTATATATAAAAAACATTTACATTTGATTAATTTTTTTACAGTTTAAAATTAAAATAAATGATATTAAGTTTGTTTTTTTTATTTTGCTAAAAGAAAAA
>JAQGAW010003086.1:0-13360 GCA_034698025.1 Phthiracarus crinitus | reverse complement strand
AAAAAATCCCTTTATTAATATAGAGAAAAAATCCCTTAATAAATATAGAGACCGGTCCACATACGGACAGACAGACATGTCAAATCCAATAGCTCCTTTAGTTAAAGTGAGCTAAAAAGTCATATTACAAACCATAACATTAATGCAACATTTTCCTCAAAATAAAAGTAAAACAATGGGCAAAATATTGACCAATAGTTCTTGTTATCCATGTCTATTTTCTTTAACAAATCATTCAATGAGATCAAAAGCTGATTTAGCTTAAAATTGTTGCAGAATTTATGCATTAGCTTACGATTAATCTCACTGTTTAAATATTTAAGCTTTACCTTCAAATAATGGCAAAAAAGTGTAAATAAACTAATTGCCATGCAATTACTGCACACATATTCAGGGCACTAACCATCATAATTAATGAACTAGGAATCACATACAAAAATTACTGATTAAAGTTACAGTTTAAGTAAAGAGGAATAAAACTAATAGTGAAACCAAAAATCAAAACAAATAAACATAAATTAATTCGCGTAAATTTATATAATAATTTAGCCTTTTTTAATAAGTTTTATGAATTCGGTTTTATTATAGTTTGATGAGGTCATTGACACACACACACACACACAAATACTAACACATCCGTATCCGCTCTCATATATACACAACGTGTTCACATATACACTACGCTTTTAACTGTAATTAATAAATCGTTTTTCTGTTAACTAACCTGTGTCCACTTATTACTCGTTATCTATCGTACGTCTATCGGAGCTCATTCACGCAGCTATAAACTCATAGCGACATTAACCGCTATAATTGAATCTCCGAATTTCTGGAGTTTTCATTAGGATATATATTGAATGACTTGACATATGAGAGAAAATATATAAATGAGTGCAGAAGCGATATTTCCCAGATATCGTTGATTCGTAAAATAACAATAGTCACCAATCATCACAAATAAATTTGGGTCATTTGATTTAATAATAATGGACACAAAATATCTTATAATATTAGATAACATTAGCATATCGATAACGAATAGAATAATGTTTCCTTTGCTCTCCGGTCTGTTTATGGAAAATTTGAACAAACCAAAGCGATTAAAGAGGTTGTCAGGCAATATTGAACGCATGTTTTGAGTCAGATCTTGATTAACATTTATTGTTATATTTTCATCCATTTTTACATGTTTAAGATTGATTTATTAATAATACTATTAATTACAAGCTGTATAATTATATTGAATGAAAACCTTATATATACCTCGACTTACTAATAAAATTTGATTAATAAATGGTTGCAATTCAGTAAATCCTAGTGTTGTATCGATTTTAAAAAACAAAAATAAAAATCGAATAAAAAATAGATTTTTATTTCGATTTATTGAAATCGAAACAAAATAATTTGAAAAAATTATTTAAAATAAAATAGTAATAAGATAGATTAAAGATTTTCTTTAAAATAAAAATAACAATAAAATAGTTTAAAAAAATTTGCTAAAAACAAAACTTCAATGAGAATAATAATAAAATTCGATTATTTTAAAGATTTTTATTTCAATTAATCGAAATAAAAATAAAATAGTTTAAAAAATATTTTGAAAATAGAAATAAAAATGAAACACATCTGTAATTGATACAACACTAGTAAATGCCTGAAAAGAAATCGATATATTTTCACTAAAATCGAAATCATTAAATTGCAAGATTTCGGACTATGAGGACAACAGTGACTATGATTTGCAACTGTTTGCCAGAAGACTGACGCGAAGAATGTTTATTTCCTTCCAATATTTTTATCCATCATTTTTTAAAAGAGTAAACGATGTTTTAAGATAAAGATTTATTTTTTATACATTTAATTATTTGCTGTTAAATTAGAATTATAATCGTTCAGATATGGTTCGGATATAATCTCGTAGGGTTAAGGACTAGTTTCATAATTTTGTGCGCATATATTCGAATTATTCGATTTTTCAAAAATATATATACTTAGATTAGAGTAAAAATTGATAAAAACTTGCAACTTTTCAATTTACAAATTTTTTTATAACCAAATAAAGAATATTTGTTTTAATACTACTATATTCTTTAAATTATGCAGTAAAGTTTTTGTAAATCTTTGATAAATAAGAATAATAGAAAGCTATATATTTTCGTGTCGGGTCGGGTGTGGTTAAGAAAATATATTCGATTTACAAGTTTAGTGTAGATACTAACTGAACAATAGAAATTCGAATTTCGGTAAAAATTTTAAACTATAGTATTAATGCAACATTTGCTGAAAAATAAAACTAAAACAATGACCAATAGTTCTTTTAACCCATGGCTATATCATTTAACAGATCATTCAATGAAATAATTATCTGATTTAGATTAAAATCGTTGCAAAATTTTTGCTTTAGCTTAAGCTTAATCTCACTTTTTTTAATATTTAAGCTTTACCTTTAATTATTTGCAAATCAAGTGAAAACAAATTAAATGCCAAGCAATTTCTGCGCTCATACCTTAGTATAAAAGCTAACCAGGATGTTCCATGGTCGAATAGTTAATGGGGTTCTCCTTTAAGATTTTTCAAATTTTTGGTGGAGGGGTTATTAAAATCATCGTATTTAAAGAACAATATTTTCTATTTTTGGACAAATTTGTTACAAATTATCAATTTTATGCGACTTTAAACTTCCAAATTTTGGTGAGAGGTGATACCCCCATACCAACCGCAGATGTCTCTCGGGATACTATGGAGCAAACCATAATTATTAATGAGCAGGGAATCACGTATAATAATAGCTGATTAATGTTCTGTTTGGGTAAAGATGAGTAAAATTTATAGAGAAACCAAAATTTGGCAAAAAATAAATTTAAATTAATTTGCTTAAATTTAAACAACAATTCATCTTTTTTATAAGTTTTCATAAGTTCTTGATTATTGTTTATAGAAATAATGTCATAAATATTTCGTTTGTTTCTTAAAAAATCCTAAAACCTAACAAACGTTTATAAAAAAAATTATTAAGTTATGAAATGAAAATATTAAGTTATAGAAAAGAGTTTAAAGGAAGTCCTCGAGAAAAGAGTGAGGAAAGCAACCACAAAACTCTTTTAAAATTTCGACTCAGTGGCAGGGTTTCCCAAGAGGGGGTCTAGGCCCCGTATACCTCAGCTCCCCAAAATTTTGAAAGTTCAGACAACAAATAGAAAATTTTGATACGTTTTGGTCTAAAATTAAAAAAATTGTCTTATAAATCCGATTAGTTTACCCCCTCCCCCCAAATTTTGAAAAAATCAGAAAGGAGAGCCCCCCTAGATAATCATATATTGGGAAACCCTGATCAGTGCGAGTGTTATAAAATGGGTGGACTATGATTTTGGATGAGTACAGGTATAAATGGTGTACTCTTTTCTTTAATTGGTGATTAGCAGTGCACCAAAGTTTTACGTTAGCAAAGGAATTGCTATCTATCTATCATTCGCACAATATCAGCAGTGCTTATAAAATATCCTATGACTGTCCCAAATGGGCTAAGAATGGTAACATAAGTCTACAGTTTAAAACACTCTGATCTTATTTAGGGTGTGTTTTAAAATACTTTATATGAAAATATTTGTACTTTGAAACCTTTTAGATAAATGTATATATTATGCGAAAGCAAAATATCTAACTTAATTTTAAGATTTAGATAAATAAAATGGATAATAAACGAGTTGAAAACGTTAATTAAAAGATAGTGAAAACATATAGTTTTGGCAACTTATCATCGATTTAATAATTCATAAATAAAACAAAACCTTTTTAAAATAAATTTCTCAAATGCGCATAAATTGTTTTACATCTTTTATTTCTTTAAATCCGAGCGATACTTATAGCTTCAGTAAATAATCACTCAAAAATCGGATTCTTAACGATAAAATATTCTACATATTAATCGCCATGATATTAGTAGTTTCTAAGAAGTCTAGATCCTAAGCGTTAAGTGTTTTCATATAAAGATTGTCTAATCCAAGAATATAAGTCGTCGTCATTCTTAGAAAAACGTTTTCAGTTCGGTTTAAAATTTTTTTTTGTAAATTAATATTTTATACCTCCTATACAAGTAATATTTATTGAAATTAATTTTTAAAATGCAATGAATCCATAAATTATTGTAAAAAATACAATATAATTCAGGAAATAAAATAACGATTCGAATTGATTTAAAGTGAATAAATCATAAACAGTAAAACCAATTCTTTTTCCCGAAAGTCTAATCAATATGTTGTGAATTTTAAAACGTAAACCAATTGTTATTTTATCGGAATTTTTAGCCAGAAAATTATGAAATAATTTATAATTTGAGTGAACAGCTGTTGAAATTGAAGAATAATAGAAACAGAGGAATAAAACGGATAAATTTACGTAAATCATTATTATTAACAAAAACCATCGAAAGTAAATTTTAGTTTGCTTATCAATTATCCACACAAAGGAAATTGAAAACAAAGCAATAAATAGGTAATAAAATAATAAAAGCTTGGTTTTAATAAAACCATTGAATGCTTCAATAGATTTGCAACAATTGTTGTGTTCGCCGATTATATACTTCAATGTTAATTGATTTAATGAATCTAAGAATTAAAATTTCATTCAATGTATTATCGATATCTTGTTTTCTTATTATTCGCGTTAAATTAAAAAAAAATATTAAATTTTTAATAACTTTAAAAATTTTTAATTTATTTTATTAATTTTTAAATATATTAAACTTACGCCATTTAATGGAACGATTTCTTTTGATGCGCTCTATTATAGGAAATGTGGTATAATTAACCAAATCAGGCAAATGTTTAAATCGATTTAAAGTAAATACAATTGCATTGCTGTTTGCATAGCTTTGAGACATAATTTTCAAGTCATCACTCATTTGTTGGAATCGATACTTAATATATTGCGTTAACAGAATCGATAGCAAAACTGCTGCGCAATTCGTACGTATTATATAATAAAAACTAATCGAATGAAGAATAAACCAAAATAACAAAATAAATATAGAGTACGATGTGTTGAATAATTCATCGTTAATTAATGCATTTAATGATAAATAACCATACATTAAGATGAAAGAGATTATTATCACATCATAGATTGGTTTTAATAAATTTAGAGATACTGTAATCACAGCGCAATACTTCGCTAAGTATTCATTATTTAAGATTGAATTTGAATCCAATTGCTTGATCTCATTATACTTATATCCAATTATCGGTGATTTATCGATAATGTATTTATCATATAAGAAACTAGTGGTTACGAGACCAATACCAGAATAGTATGTGAATAAAACTAGATTTGCGTACAAAATAGAATTTTCCGATATAGAATGAAACAAATCAGCAAACAATATCAAAACTAATCTCTTTGGAAATATTATAATTACTAGAAATTTCATGCACAGTAAAAAGTAAAGATTATTTAAAAGCGCTGTTATTATGAATTCTCTTAATGAATACTTTCCTTTACAATAATCAGTTATAGATTTAGTTCCAAAACAGTGAGAGTTTTCAACATATGTTTCCATTCTTTTGAATATTCTTCTATAATTCTTGATATTAAATAATTTATCTTTTAAATTGAGTTTAATACTATTAAATTCATCAATTGTCCACGAATTAATCATAATTTTCTAGATTTTCACAATATTTAAATTTAAAACCAAACTTAGAATGACATCACATTTTGCTCTTAATTCTGAATACTGAATATTTGCTTTTTATATTAAGAAAAATGTTGAATAATAAGATAATTTAAGATAAAATAAATGATTATATAATCATTAATTATATTCTTTTTTGTGTACAAATGATATTTTTTGTCATTTGTAAGTTAAATGTTGTGTCACTTAATTTCTATGATATAATAAATATAATGAAATAATTGTCATTAAGAGACCATAAAGCAATAACCATTCAATAAATTAACTCCTAAACTATTTATTTCTGAATATAACATTAATATTTTAATTGCATTTTGGAACTCATAAAATGGAAATAAAATATAAAACTTTGTATGATATAAGGAAGGTATTGTGAGCACAATATTTTTTATTATAAAAAATTTAGTTCGATTGGAATTATCACGCGATGAGAATTTTAATGGTTTATTTTAACTCATTATGTCAACGGTTTAAAGTTAAAGTTAATGTTAAAACTACAACAAGAGAGCTGACATACAAATGGGTTAAGCTATACTTATATTTCTGCAGTCTTTAGTTCGTTAATTAAACTAAGCTATAAATATAGTCTAAACATAATGTTAAAGTACTCTACTCTTAGAGTATATACGGAAAGCTGTTATTCACTTATAAGTTTGTTCTAAAAAATTATATTTCATTGAAGCTCAGATAATGAGCGAAAACATCAACTGATAACTTCAAACAGTAACAATGGTTTTAAACAGATATTTTGTCAAAAAATTTTAATTAAAATTTCCAATAAAAATCATGTTATAGTGCGATGTGTTTTTTAGGTATAAATTATAATTATACGGGGAAAAAGAGCACTCACTTTATACTTTATACTTATGCTTAAAGCTCACACGTCAGTGGAAAACTGTTTACCAGTGAATTGATTTGTGCGAAATTCCCAAATTCACGATAACCAGCAAATTAATTGAAGTATGTGTTACCGCCTATTAATTAATATTTAATAAAACTTATTTTACTTATGTAAAGATTTTTAAAGTAAAGATGTTTACGGGTAGAACCGAACCGACCCGAACGGTACTAAGAATTTTGATAAATAACCAGAACTAAACCGATAACAAATAAAATCTTTAACCCATTTCATTCGGGTTAACCCATAAGAAGATTATTCAACCCCAACCAAAGCGAGTGCTAGAAAATAGAAAACGAACAGAACCAATAAAAATCAGTCGGTAAAACCAAACATCCGAACCACCTGAAAAATAATGAAACCAAAAAACCTATAATAAACTTTTGGTTTGGAATTTAGAGAAATCATTATGAAATTTGACTTAATTTAAAGTCAATTAAGAAATATCTGATCTTAAATATTCAATATTTCAATGAATATTAAACTAATAGATATCATTATTTTTGATACAAGTTTCAAGTATTTTGATTATTAAACTTTATCGACGATTTTTAAAGTTTCGGGTTTATTATCGGTTGGTTCCGTTCAGTTCGATTCCGTTTTTAACCATTCGGTACGGTTAGAGCGATCCGTTAACTTAAATCAAACCGTTAAATACGAAAATAAATAAATCAATTTTTATACTCAATTAAAAAATATATAATTTAAGACATTTTTAAACATTAACTAAAAATAGATTTATATTTACAAAACATTAATTTCACGCAAAAATAGCATGTCAGCCATTATTTGCTTAACGAAAATATAAGTATTATAAAAACAATGTAAATTTTTCTAGTTTTACAGTTACATAACGACTTTAAAATATTGTTTAAACTACAGTTTAATGCTAAAAGTTTCTTTAAAAAATTCGTTTATATAATCCAAAGATTTTACTCATTGTGATTATAACTCTTGTAATTTTTATGATTTTTAATTAAACAAACTTAAAATTGTAAAAACAGATGACAATATTAATATAAACATTAATAAAGACCCGACGAAAAACATGAGTTTAGTATTTATTGTAAATTCTTCATTTATAGATATTGGCACAATTGAGTATATATTTAGTTAAGTAAAAAATTGCTGTCCATTTGTGCGTTAATAAGTTTCAAATTAAGAAAACAGTTTCAACTAACTTAATATAAGTCATTATTCAATATTAAATGTGATTTTTTTGCGAGCAGTGAAGCACTTTTCATATATTCATTATTACGACTTAAATTGGATTCAATATCAACATAAACAAATATTTTATATATGAGAGCTTAGTACAAATTTTCGGTTATTATTATATCTATACCAAAAATATTTGTTTAGGTTTATCTTGAGTTTTTAAATTCAAATTTAAATCGTAATAATAAATATACCAAAGATTTAAGCCCTCTCTCCCAGACTCCCCTTTTTAATCTCATCACCCAATTTGTTTTATTATTCTACAATATATAAGATATGCTCAATCGAATAGAAGTTATCAATTAAAATAGTTGTCCTGTTAGTAAATTTAATATACTATAATTGCTAAAAATTATAGAGGATTAACATCACTATAGATAGCATAACGTGAATACATTTTAATACGAGAAATCAGTGACAATTTATTTAAATCTACAAAAATTCGGTATTAAAATAGTTAAGCTTAAGTATAAAATTTTTTCCATTGTATTATATAGTTTTTCAATAAAATTATTTCATCAATCAATTCCGTTGGCAAAACATTATTGAGAAACACAAAGAAGGATTCAGTCCAGCTTTCAATTACCAAATATCTATGTTGTGGACTACTATTAGTTAACGCATCAAATATAGCGTCAATTACTAAATCTAATTTGTTAAGATTTTGAGACAATTTCGATAATTCGATCATTTCCTTTCTTTGTATCTCATAATATTCGTGTCCATGATTTCCCTTAACAATTTCGTTCGAAGTGTTCCACGCGTTATCAAACCCTTGGGTCAAACGGTTCACATCAGTAATATTAGTGGCGAAACTGCCAGGAAGTATAGCACTGACGTTCACATTCCAGTGATGTAATTCACGTCGCAATGCATCAGTGAATGAGAGAACAGCGTGTTTTGACATACAATAATGTGATCCAAACGGTAGCGTTATTTTCGATAATACACTCGCAATATTCACTATTCTGCCTAAAAGTGAAATTATGTAATCGAAAGATCATATCCTTTTTTATCAAATTTATCTGATATTATAAAAACATTATCAAACATGCCTTTTGATTGTCGAATTAATGGTAGAAAAGTTCGCGTAACTCTTATGACTCCAAATACGTTTGTGTCAAATATATTGTGGTACATATCGAGAGTTGACCATTCAATATGAGAATATAATCCAATGCCAGCATTATTCACTAAACCCCATAATTCAATGCCATTTTCCTTCAAATGTTCGCAAACATAATCGTAAGCTTTAGTCACTTCTTCGTCATTCGTGACATCCATTTTAATAACATTCATATTATTAGGAAACACGCAGTTATTAAGTAAAGACTTCGAACCATCGCTATCAGTGTCGAGTACTGTGGCGTACACTACAAATCCGTGTGTATTTAGTTTTAGTGCCAAACTATGACCGAAACCACTGCCACAGCCTATACAGTAATTTTTATTATAATCACATTATATTATAATATAATTATATTTTTTAAAAATATACCTGTAATAAGAACTGCTTTTTTAAAAGAGCTAATAAAACCTTTGCCAGAATAATGTGTAAAACAATTTGTTATTTTCCATGAAATTGAACTCAAAAGAATAGTTGATCCGATTAGTGATATAATAAAGTTTATATAAGGGATGAAGTAATTCAATAACAATAACATAATGAATTCAGTTATGAAGCAAAAATAAATGGAAACCATTTTAATTTTGTTTTGATATCTTTTCACTTAAAAATATATAACAACATCGTTAGAAGCAATAATTTAATTCTATGTCGTGTAAACTTGTTTGATATGCACACGTAAATTAAACCTGTACTTGACTTAATTTATTGATAAATATTTATTTATAAATATACTTTATTTTATTATATTTGAATAAATATAACTTTACATGATAACATTTAATTAGTGACTTTTATTGGGGTTATTATCGCTGCTTCGTTTGCAATAATAAGGCACAATCAGAATCAATTTTTAATTATGACTTTGGAATTATGAATTTATTGCATATCAAATTAACGCTATATATTGATTCAAATTTATCCGGAAAAGCATTAAAAATAGCACATATTTTTAAAATAATATAATACCTATTAGTATAAATCACAAATGAAAATTTTTTATAGTTTTTGACATTTTAAAATTCGAATACTAATTTAATATCTTTCTATAAAGGAATTTAGAAATTTTCAAAAAATTCTAAAGTTAATATATTGTTTGTGAGGTTATTTAGAATTTTTAAAAATTATGGAAAAATTTCCTTTAAATTAGCAAAAGGGCAAAAAGTAGCAATAAAGCCCGCCTTCAGTGGAAATAATATAAAATTATTATTTAAAAGTAATATTTTTTATAAAAAACTAACAATTCCGATTCAAACCCAAACATTCCCGAACAAGATCAGAACATTTCCCAATTCAACCCAAACTACCATGGCATGAACCAAACCAGAACAAAAATAACTACTTGCCGACACAAACGGTCCCCATCCCGATATAGACATCTCCCATCCCGACACTTCCATAAACTATCGCAAACAATCGAAACCCCATTCTTGGGACACTGACCCCACCACAACACCCTGACATATTTATTACTAAAAACTTGATAAATTAAAAATTTAAGTAGTAATACAACTTGTAAACCCGACCCGACTTTAAAACCAGACCCGACTCGAACCTGAAAGATTGGAACCCGACCCGAACCCGACAAATTTGTCGGGTAAACGACCCTAACCCGACATTTCGTGTACCAGATTACAAGTCTAAATTACATCACTGGAATGTGAACGTTAGTGCTATAATTCCTTAAAGTTTCGTAACTAATATTAATGATCTGAACCGTATTACTCAAAAGTTTGATAACGCATGGAACACTACGAATGAAAATGTTAATACAGTAAAGCTCATGGACATGAATATTACGAGGAAAAAATAAATTATTTAATCAATTTATTCAATTTTTCTAGAAATTCCAAGAAAATTGATTTAGTAGTGAACGATATATTTCACGTGTTAATTAATAATTGTCCACAAATTAGTTTTTTTATAACAGAATGATCGATTGAAACTATAAGTTCGATTATCGATTATATTTTGAAGATGGAATCGATGGATAAATTATATTCTAATTGAAAATTTAATGTTTCGATTTTTTATTGCATTTTAGCTTACTATCTGTCTTTTTTCATATGGAATTTATCAAATTTTAAAAACTCTACTTTATGATGATTTTTAATAAATTTGAATTATTAGTCATCAATAATGTTAAATAAACTCACGGAATTAAAAATTAAATTTTATAAAATTTATTTTAAGATTGCAACTGAAAATATTGTTGTCTTTAATTAAATACGAAACAGAGACAATAAGACGAATAAAATCACTATTTACGTGTTATCGTATAAAATTATATTTATGCAAATAAATTAAATAATAAATTTTGTATTTATTAATAAATTAAGTCAAGTATAGGTTTAATTTACGTGTGCATAACAAACAAGTTTACACGAAATTAAATTATATTATTGCCTCTAACGATGTTGTTATATATTTTTAAGTGAAAAGCTATCAAAATAAAATTATAATGGTTTCCATTTATTTTTGCTTCATAACTGAATTCATTATCATATTGTCATTGAATTACTTCATCCCTTATATGAACTTCATTGTATCACTAATCGGATCAACTATTCTTTTGAGTTCAATTTCATGGAAAATAACAAATTGGTTCACACATTATTCTGGCAAAGGTTTTATTAGCTCTTTTAAAAAAGCAGTTCTAATTACAGGTATTTTTTAACAAATTTAATTATATTATTATATATTGGGATTATAACAACATCGTTAGAGGCAATCAGTTAATTCTATAACGTGTAAACTTGTTTGATATGCACACGTAAATTAAACCTGTTCTTTATTTAATTTATTAATAAATATAAAATTTATTTTTAAATTTATTTGCTCATATGATAACTCTATTATTGGATTTATTGTCGCTGCTTCGGATGTCACGAAAAGGCACATTCAGAATCAATTTTCAAAAACTATTGATCCATATAAACAGCAATATAATGATAATTAATCTATTATTATTATAACCTGAACTTAACCTATTTTTATTTATTTCCTTAAATTACAATATAATTGAAAGAGAATAGTTTCTTCATGTAGAATTTATAAATGAAATCCTTTAAAAAAAACAAAATTTTATCAAAACCAAGAAATCAAACTGTTTATGGTTATAAAACGTAAATATCTATGAATGATGAGTAATACTAAAATCATAAATTTAACAACTTTTCAAAAGTTAAAAATTCAATTCATAATTATTTGATAAAATTATTGTCTAAAGATTCAAATAATTATTAAAAATCATCATAAAATACAAAGAACTAAAATGCAATCAAAACAACATCATAATTGATACGGTAATTATATTAAAGAATATATATCTTATAACACCAGAAAATTCTTAGTAAAAACAAAATATTCCGTTCTAACGCCGATATTTAAAAAGGTATTCTATTTAAAACGAAATATGGTCTAATAAAAGAATTTAGTGAACATTTTTTCAATAAAGTATAAGAAATCAATGAATATTCATTTAAAACTAAAAAATTCTATTGTTAAGTTGCATTCTAAGGATCGAAACCAAACCTTTCAATGAGGCGACAGTGAATTTTATGTCTGATTCCTTCTCTTCTATTATTGTCCAATTAAACTCAATAAAACAAGACTTTAATTTGGAAATAATAGAAGGGATAGAACTATACATAAAATCCACTATCGCCTCATCACTACTGAGAAGTGTTTGATCATAAACTAAAATATGATTTTACGCACTAATAATAAAATAACATAAGTAATTGATCGATCAATTCAATCGGAAAAATATCATTGAGAAACATAAAGATAATTTCAAACCAGCTGTCAGTTATCATATAACTAATTTGTGGATTTTTATTAGTTAACGCGTCAAATATAGCATCAACTACTAAGTGTAGATTCTTGGAATTTTTAGACGATTTGAATAAATTGATCATAAATTTTCTTTGTTTCTCATAATATTCGTGTCCATGAGATTGTTTAACACTTTCGTTCGTAGTATTCCATGCATTATCGAACTCTTGGGTCAAACGGTTTAAATCAGTAATATTAGCGTGTTTTGACATACAATAATGTGATCCAAAAGGTAGCGTTATTTTCGATAATACACTCGCTATATTCACAATTCTGCCTAAAAGTGAATAATAATAGAGAACAAGAAAGAGAATTAACACTCATAATGAGCTAACTTTGTGCTATAAGTTTTAGTGAATTATATATTTTTTTGACATTTAAATTATATTTTCTATTGTTATTCAACTTTACATGATTTTGTTTATTAAATGAGCTAAAAATAATATTTTGATATTAAAAAAAACATCAAACCTCCGAGCCTCTGGAGCCTGAACCTGAGCCTGAGCCTCAGGCTAGGACTCAGGCTCGTGTTGGGATTTTTGTTAGAGGCTCAGGCTTGAGGTTTTCATACATTTGAGCCTGAACCTGAGGT
>JAQGAW010003085.1:0-13372 GCA_034698025.1 Phthiracarus crinitus | reverse complement strand
ATTCGATAAGATTTTATAGAAATAATTGATATATTAGTAACGATATAATTACAAAATATGTTTTTAATGATAAGCATTAGGTTTTAATAATATAGTCACTATAGATCTGAATGTTGAAAATATATATTTATTTTTAGAAATAAAGATGTACTCGCTATCGATTTGAATCAATTAAAAATGTTGTTCTCATAAAGATATAAAAATTTAATTTTTTTTGTATTCCAAAAACAAGTAATTAATAAAAATTAATAATTGTAATCATCAGATAATGTTGGGAAAGGGTGGGAAAGGGTGGGAAAGGGTGGGAAAAAGTGGGAAGGGTGGGTAAGGGTGTAAAGTGTGGGAAGAGTGGTAAAGGGTAGAAAGAGTGGGTAAGGTTGGGGAAAGGTGGGGAAGGGTGGGAAAGGATGGGAAGGGTGGGAAAGGTTGGGAAGGGTGGGAAAGGTTGGGAAGTGTGGGAAAGGTTGGGAAATGGTGGGAAAGGTTAGGAAATGGTAAGAAATTGTGGTAAGAGTGGGGAAGAGTGGGGAAGAGTGGGGAAGTGTGGAGAAGGTTGAGGAAGGGTGGGAAGGCTTCACGTGTATGCCTTGGAAATGGTGTAAATAAAAAATAATTCATTACAAAAATAGACATCTGGTCAGTTTATCTTATTTTATCTTAAATCATCTTAAATTTAGATATAGGATAAAATAAGATACACTGACCATATGTTTATTTTTGTAATTATTTATTTTTTATTGACAGCATTTCCAATTAGATATTATATACGAATTATTGCTTTAACATAAACATTGAAGTTTTTATAATGTTTACAGTAAAAGCACATGTAATGTATTGATAAAGTAATACGTGTAATAAATAAGCAAACACGTGAATGACTAACAAATCAGTTATTATATTTTATGTAATGGAAAGCTTTCAAAGCTTTAGAAAACGTATTGCTTATAGTGTAGTGATGTGTAGCTCACATACACTACAGAAATATTGGAAGATTAAAATGTATTTCACCTGAAATTTTGTCACCCATTAAATTCAATTCTAAATCTGACCATAAAGTGAAATCGAAATATACGACTAAAGCAGACATATATAGCATTTGTGTTATAATGCAAGAGATGTTTCTCATTTACATCAGGTATTCCTATGCTTATTTTCGATAACGCGTAAACATAATTGTAATTTTAACTTTTAAGCAATGATAAAACTTCGGAGAATATTTATTTTAAGTTTTATTTCTCCAATTCAAAAATAGTATTTTTTTGGATTTCAACTATAAACTAAAAATTTTAAGCTTTTTATAAAATTCAGTTAATTTTGCAGAAATTTAAATTTATGTTTAAATTACATGAATAAATGATTTTTGGTTTATATAAAACTGAACAAAAAACGAATAAGATTATGTTTATAATTAAAATATAAAAAATACGTTGTCTTTAGCATCACTATTATATTAGGAATCAAATTTATTTATTTTTTTCGTTACAAACATTTGTTCGAAATCCTGTCAATTAAAAATATAGTCAATTTCTTTAATAATAAAAACACGGTTTTAACCAATTTTTAAAGTGTTTTGGTTTATTATTAATAAGTTTAATATAATAATTTAGACTAATTTTAACTAATACTTATATAACTATACATATATAGTCTTATTATCAAAGTTATCTTTATATTTGCATTAAATTACATTAAGTTAACTAAATGTTAAATTCTTTATTTTATATTATTATATAGCGATTCAATGAGAAGTAATTTAACTGAAATTGAATATAAAATGGAATTTTGTTTGAATTAAATGAAAATCTTCTTTCAACAAATCCTGTAAAGCGTCATAATTGTGATCAAATTATCAAAGAAATGCTTTGTTGGCGTTTAAATCATGATGATATACGCCAGTTAATAAAATTCAAAACCATTCATTACTGAATTAAATAATGATAATTTTGTTCAATGCTTTGTTAATAAAAAGTTTACATTTTTAAATTCGATACAAAAATAAACCAAAAACTAAAATAATTAAAGAAACAAATTAAATTATTTTGACTTTATCAGCATTCATTGATGTTAATAAATTTTGATTAACATTTACTTTATGTGATTTATAATTAAATTATGTATTGATATATTGGATAGAAATGGTGCAGATATATAACTGCAGGACAAGTGAGAACCAAAATATTGAAAGGCGTTCACAGTCCAGAGAAATACAGAGTTAATGGTGCGGTCGCTAATTTTGATGAGTTTTCAAACGCATTCAATTGTCCGATCGGTTCGAAAATGAATTCTTAAATGAAATCTGAATTGTGGTTATTATTGCCATACATATTAATAAGTACTCTTAAATCAAACGTAAACTAAAATTTTATAAATAAATTGATTAACATTAACATTATTTATTTATTTTTTCATTGAAATACCGATTATTTATCAATTTTTGTGTAATTATTGTCAAAAAACAATGTTTAATTAATATAATAAACTTTACTAAAATTTATCCGAATTAAAATAATAATTGAATTAATAATTAAAATATTATTCAACTTTTATATTAATATCCTTAACTTTTAAAAATAATTGAAGTAATAAATTATTAATAAAACAATGTTCATTCAATATAATAAACTTTAATTAAATTTATCTGAGTTAATAGTATAATAAATATTATTTCGTTTCCATTTCTCGCTCTATATTTATTTTAGTTTCTAATATAACTGATTTCAAAAATAAATTCAATCAGTAGTTAAATATTTTCATATTTATTTATTATCAATTTCAATAATCTTGATTTTCCAGGCAGAGTGACAGATATCAATGTAAATGGGGTTAAAATTTATTCTTTTGATTTTAATTATTATAAATATAATAAAATATAAACTAATAGTTCGTTTCGTGTACATCGCATTCGTAAATATTTAGTGTATCTGAAGAAAAAAGTATTAATTCATTTTAATATATAATAAAATAGTAATTTTTATTATTACATATTATTTAAATGAAATAAAAGTAAATCATTATTGCGTCACATTTTATTAATTAAATGCAAATTAATTTTTATAAAACAACATGTTTTAAGAAGAAATATAACATTAATTATAAAATTCTTTAATGTTGACGATGTGTGATATATCGTCTATTTTCCATTGGGATTGATAGTACAACAAAATATTCCTTGGCCTTGCAGAGTGCAAGAAAGTCCATTAATAGGAATTTTTGGCGGTAAACACTGGTCAATAGGCTTGCAATTTGTATTATCTGAATAGCATAAAGCTCGGTCAAGTTCTAAGCAACAAATCATTCCTTGTTGACTGCAAACAGGATCAGGAATCGATGGTATAAAGCAATCGTTAGGATTTTTGCAAATTCCAAAGGGAAAACCAAGTCCATTATTCGAACTGCATGTTTGTTGCATGTTTACTGAAGCAATAAAAACAATTAAAATTATTACTGTTATAATATGCGACTTCATCTTTTAACAAAATTTTCAAATATGTTTTATATATTTAATACGTATGCAAGTTTAAAATAAATTAATTTATAAAAACATGTATTCATTTCATATTATAAAAAATAATATTAATTTACAACTCTATTACAGTTTATTAAATAAATTATATTAATTGAATGTAATGTTGCGATTTCATTAAAATCAATTTTTTTATATAAAAAATTTGCTAAATATTGATCAAAAGTCCGATTAATAAAAAATAAAGATTAAAAATTGTAAAAATAGGATAAAATTAATTAAATATCTACTAAATATTTTAAATTTTTAGTAAAA
The DNA here is from genome assembly GCA_034698025.1 of Phthiracarus crinitus. Taxonomy (NCBI): domain Eukaryota; kingdom Metazoa; phylum Arthropoda; class Arachnida; order Sarcoptiformes; family Phthiracaridae; genus Phthiracarus; species Phthiracarus crinitus. The sequence continues at coordinate 9,594 of JAQGAW010003085.1, read as the reverse complement.
AAGTTGTTACATATATTTTTGCTTAACATTAATTTATTTTATAAGTTTAAATAAAATAGTTTTTGAGTTTATGGACATATCCAGACTAAATAATGAAAATTCAATGAAAGAAAAAATTAAAAATTTTGAAACGATTTTGGCATAAGTGAAAAAATTGTCCATCAAATCAAATGAGTTTGGTGACACTAAATTTCAAGCACTTTCATATATGACGGTTAATTAATATTCTTGTAATTTAAATAATCCATAGTTTGATTGAGAAATATTTATATGAATCACACTTTATTCTGATAACTTGTGATGGACCTTTAAAACCTCAGAGCCTCTTAAGCCTAAACCTGAGCCTCGGGCTAGTACTTAGTCACATGTTCAAACCTTAATAGAGGCTAGGGCTAGAGGTTATTATACTTTTATGCCTGAACCTGAGGTTCGAGGCTCGGGTTCCTCTTAAGAGAGATTTAGAGCCTCTTTATACAGGCTTCAGAGGTTCGGTGCAATTTATTATGATACAATTTTGTATATAAAATAAATTCAAAAAAATTTTCAAGTTATAATAATGTTATTTCTTTGTTTATATTTTTTGTTATTATAAAAAGCTGCAAAAAATATATAATGTTAATCATAAAAGTTCTATTGTGTCATCTAATGTTAAATAGAATATTTTTTTCTAAAAAAATTACAAAGGCTCGAAGGCTCAGTCTCGGGCTCAAGAAAAGACTCGGATTCAGATTCAGGTTCTAAATATAATTGAGGCTTGAGGTTCAGTTTTTCAAATGAAGGTTCCGGCAGAAGCCTCTTGAACCCGATCCTCTCCATCACTACTGATAACGAATATTTAGTAAATAATATGAACCTCCGCTTTTGACAAAGAACTCCTTATTTTTTTCTTGATATATTATAAGAATTATAACACAAATTTGAGTTAAAATAGGATTAAAATATATAACACAAATTATTGGCTTGGTTTGATTTTAGAAAAGTCAAACCTATAGCACATTTAATTATAATCAATAATAATCAAAAGAGATTATAATAATAAACCGAATTATACTAATAATACTATAAATTTATTGATCATAATTTGATATTTATATTATTTATTTAATTATAACACAAATAAACTGATTATCTGTTAAAATAGAAAATATTCAGTTATTTTTAAAGTTGTTTTATTATGTTCTGTTGCATACCTGATAACATCGAAAATAATTAATAATAAATAAATTTCCGCATAAAACCCAACTCCTTTTAATCCATTTCTTTCGATAATACTTAAAATCTTAAAACAAATATGTATTTATAATTATATTATCAAAAATAGATGAGGTTAATAAGACAGCAAAATTCAATGTAAAATTTAGCAAATTAGGGAAGGATTCGGAGCATAAAAAAGAGCATTTTCGTGGAGATTTCGGGCTATGTATAAGTTATATTTATAAATATATTAAACAAAACTATGATATTTCAAAACTTTTTTAAAAAATTAGTCTTTCTTGGGAAAGTGGGACTTTAAAAACTATTCGGATTTAAACCGATATATTTTTGAACTTTTGAATAATTTCTTAGGGGTCTCATAAACACATCGTATTTGAATGGAAAAGTGAAAAATCGGGGGAATCCGACAAAATTTATGGCGTTTAATTTACTTAATTTTTCATATAATCTGTTTTTATAAGAATTCTGTTGTTCTTAGAGATTAACCTTAAAATTTGATTGAGATTGGTTCACATTTAAGGTATTCTAATATTTTTAAGACTTATTTGCTTCGTAATAAAGTGATGATGCAGTTTTGAGTACGAATAATAAAATAAACATGAGACTCACGAAAATGTAGAAAAATATAATTTTTGCATAATTATAAATATTACGATATAATATTATAAATAAAAGCATCACATTATAAATTAATAACATGAAATTAAACCAAAATTTGGTAAAATAATTATTATTGTATTTTTGAATTTAATTCCGTTAACATAAAAGATATTTTTTTCGATTTGTATCGATTTATTATAATTTTCTTTTGAAACGAAAATAACTTAAGTTTATTAATAAAATGTTTTAATTTAAGATTCAAATAATTGCATATTATATAAAAATATAATAACTGACACGAAGCTGTATTAAAATTGAAATAAACGAATAAAGTTAATAACAAACTCCATGGAAATGCAAAAAATATTATTATAATAAAGTGCTTTTAAATGCTAAAGGAATATATGAAAATAAAAACCATGGATATATAAAACGTGATAATTTATAATACATAAGAAATAAAGCTTTTGTTTTGTTTAGCAAAATTAAAACATCATCTTTATTGTAGAGACCAATACTATTTGGTGATACTAAACCTGACATCATATCAAATGGTATTAAATAAACTGGAAAAATATTTTTCAGATAATAATGAATGTTATAATAAATTTAAGAAATTATTAATTGCAAAAATATTTCCATTATTTTTAATATTTAGAAAATAGAAAAATCGTCAGTAATCACGAATAATTCTCTCTTTTTATTATTTATAAAGTTTGAGCAAACAAACTTAATCAATTGTAAACCAATTACAATCCAAACAATCTCTCTCTATTCCTATAATAAAATAGAGATAAACCAATTCTATAGAAATGACTTCCAGATGAATCGATAATAAAATTTTGTGGTAACTTTTTTCTAATATTTAATTCCATGGTTATATTTAAAAATTATATTATTATTATAAATACCATTATTTCAAATCATTTTGAAAGTTTAAATCTAAACGTTAGATTCGAACGTTATTGAACAAAGAAATTTATGATATTTATAAGCAAATAATATTTCCCATAAAAACATTTTAAAATTTTATTAAACATTAACTTTAATTGAAAACGTAGTGTAATATATTTAAAAATAAGAGAATTCTCTTATATAGTAAAGTATAGAAATACTTATGTTGAAATAATATCTTTGCATTTATTATTAAGGTTACAAAAAATTTTAAAATAGAGTCCCATAAGATTCCATAAATTAAATTCCGAAATCTGAGTAACGAAATATTAAATTCTATTTTTAAACTAACTTTTTTAAAATTTATCTAATGATTTGCTTAAATTAAATTTCTACGTGTCTATTTTTTACTTTGGATAAAAAATTAATATATTAAAATTATTATTCAAAATCTTAGTCAGACTAATTTATACTTTAAATAATTTTTATCAATAATTATAATGATGCTTAAATTTTACTTTTTATTGAGAGATATTTTAATATTATTAAAAAGGTTCAGGTTTTAAAAAGTTTCTATTACTTTATTCATGCAAAATCGAGTGAGAAAAATGACTAAACTCATAATTAGCTTAGTTTTTTGTCAATAAGGGATAACTAGTGTTTTTTATACTGAAAGTAAATTAAACCCTACATTTGACAAAATTCGCCAAAAACATTTACTCATTTAAAATATTAAAACGTCAGTTAATCTCTATAAAAAATAAACTTTTTCAATTCAACTTTAACTCAAAATTTTAATTAATTTTAAACAAAACTTCGAAATTGATCATTAATATTACTTCATATTATTTTAAGTTTTTATTTATGTTAAGAAAATTCGAAAATATAAAGTCTATAAAATAAAATATTCTTGAATGCTCAGAAGTCATTAATATTAATAGTATTGTCGATTGTAATCAAATTATTAAAATTATTTGGGTACTAATTCATTACGACGTCAACACATTCTACAAATATTAAAAATAATAACCGAAAAGATAAAAAAACGGTTAACTTGATACCCGTTAATTAACGAATAAAAGTCAATAAACGTTATATAATCAAAAAAAATTTTAAATAATTTATTTGAATAAATTATGGTATATATGAGTTTAATTTTATGCAATCATGTATACACTTTTTGAGTTATCTACAAGTTTTAAAAAAATATTTTATTATTTGAAGCTTATTTTGTAGCGACACTGAAATCAGTACCGCTATAATGTAGATATCTATTGGTAAAGCGTTCTAAATAATTATCGCATGAGAAGTGTGACAAATGGGTCACTACATCTACCGCCGCTAAGAAGTTTGTATTCCGTTGATAATACGGCTCCAAGTGTGATACGTGGAAGAGAATTGTAGATTCTTTGTATTGTACGATGCGCTTTCCATAACTAATGTGTCATTGGCCACAACTAGTTTGGATTTTACAGTGTTTTAAGTGTCATAAGCGGTCCATAATATTGATGATTTGATGGCTTAATGCGCCAGCGCGTAGCAAGTCAATACCGCAAACGTCATTACAGCAAACGTCAATACCATAAATGCATTACCGCAAACGTCATTACCGCAAATTAACATTTTCTATTGAATATTAATAAATTTTTGTTTTATAAATTTTTAAAAATTAAATTTTAATCTGTGTTATGTCATAATAGTCAAATCTAATAAAATAAAATAAAAATTTATTAATTTATAATATAAAATATCAATTTTCGGTAATTACGCTTGCGGTAATGCTTTTGCGGTATTGACGTTTAATGTATTGAAGTTTGCGATATTGACATGGAACAGCGCCAGCGATGGTATATGCAGAATTGTTTTGCGCCTTTAATCTTCCACTTCTCTAACATTACAAGTGTATGCAGCGCTGCGTAAGAACTTATCAGCGGTTTTGTTCCTTTTTCTAAAAGCGCTTTCACTAGTTTCAGGACAATAACTTTAAGTGGAGATAAGGGTATTGATGCGATTCGGTAATTTCCTGAGTGTTGCTTATCTCCAAATTATCGATGATTCTTTTGTTTTTAATGCATTGCCATACAATTTTGATTGTCTTTGATTTTGTTGGCAATGTTGTTATTTGGTTAGGATACTGTTTAAAGTATTATGCGCTTCGTTGTTGAATATTTAACGTGAATGGAACTTCGTCTCCAATACTGATGCCTATTAATAAATTGAATTCAAATCCTTTAAAATTGCTAATCGGTTGCACTAATATTTTTTGATGCGGCTGAGAGTGCGTGTATGATTTGCTGTGAATATTATAATGCGATAAAGTGAATTGAATATTATCGCCAAATACTGAAATTGCTTTTGTTATGAATTACTAGTAATACGTGGTGTGAAATGTTTGAGTGAATTGAGGTTGTTTTGCTTTTGTAGCCATAAGTAGTGCTTCAAGTGTGTCCTCCGACTCAAAAGTGTCAATTGATTTAATTTCTAGAGTTGATAATCGTGTGTCTAACTCTATGAGATAGTTATGACCAATTATTGAAAACAAATTTTGAATGAAATCCGAATAAGGTGTAATATATGACTGCATTATTTTAGACTGAATCTCGTTTGAATTTGTTTTACGATGTGCATCAATAAATTCTGCTCTATCAGTGGTTACAGTTGAATCGAGGTGTAGTTGAGATCGACAAGCGAATGAATCTAACAGTTGAGAAGTACATGTATTAGAAGCTTCAATCGATGGAGACTCGACGTCTTGTACCAATGCTAAGTAATTGTTTACTTCTGGTTGTTTGCGATTGAGTTCTATAATGCTGATTAAGATGCGTTTGTATGCGAATAATACTAGCTTTCAAATGTTTGGTTGTCACTAATTGTTTCGGAAATTGAATGTTTGTTTATGTGGACAAGAGCGCTATTTTTCGAAAATGAACGCTTTTTGTTATGTTGTGAAACTGTAGAAACTGTACTTTGTTTGCTTGGAGTGTGAAAAGGTGATGCCAAGTTTGAGATGAAAACAATGTTGTATTCGTGTGTTGATTTTGAATTTTAATTGTTGGATGTTTGGGCGCAAGTTATGCCAATGCATTTCTTGGATCCCAAGTGATTAACAATTGCTACACGAATACGGCGGTTTGCGTTTGTTGTAAGCGTTATGATGTGATTGAATTGCAAAATTGCTTTGCTGACCGTGAGCTCCATGTTTTGGTGTAGCGCTCGTATCATAGACCAGATTGATTTTATTTGTTGTGTTTGAATTGTTTGTTGAATTTTTGTTGGGTCATTCGCTATGCCAGTGATACTCTTGATTCCCTAATTCCTGACAGAATTTACATGGATATGAAGGGTTGCGATTTGAATCAGTGATTCGCATCGTACCGTGTGATTGGCTTGAAGACGATTGATTTGTGTGACGAATACTAGGTGACTGTTTTGGTGTATGCAGTGCTGCCATTATTTGAGAACCTATTTCAAGTTTGAGTGCAATTTGAATCCATGCCTGTATTGGAGTATCTTCTTCGAATTCACTTTCTGAAGAAGAGCACTCGCCGTCTGTATCCGATGAGTCGCATTCAGAAGATGACGAAGAAGAAGAGCAAGACAATGAATCTTCGGGAGGTTGTTTTGAATCCCAATCGATCGAGTGTGTTGAGCGCCTATTCAGGACATTGAGGATCTCATCCCACATCCAAAACTTTTCGTCTTTAGTGTCAAGACACTTCAGGTGTTTTAGGATCGATGCGTGGTGTTCTTTATTTTCGGTTTGTAAACGATACAAACTGCCAAACACCGCATCACGTCCCATTGAACGAAGTTTTCTTTCCATGTTATCGGCCAAATTTTGTTGAGCCATAGTTTGCTATTGAAAATAATAAAATTGAAAAAAGACAATAATCTTAACGAATGTTTGATAAGAAATGAGATATTATTAAGAAAACATCGGTTTATATATTAGGTCAAACTATCCAAAATTAGGCTAAATTTAGTTAGTAAACAAAATATAATAGCTTATTATTTAGATCATAACCTAAAAAATTAATACAATCAATAACTAAAATCATTGGATATATTATTTTTGAAAAACACGTGTACTCAATGTTTAGGGAAATAATAACGTAAACATTGTAGTAGAGTAAATTCCTATTTTACGTTTACGTTCATTGACGTAAAACGTAAAGCAATTCTTTCCCTTTCATTGCTTTAGGCAAGTTTTGTTAAGCATATCTTATTTTTAATATTTTATATTTTAGCTATATTTATTATTAATAAAAATTTTCTGTCTAGGTATTTGGGGAGTGCAACTTATTTGCTATTTACCACTTTTTTAAAAATTTTAATTAATAATTTTTGAAGGGTTTTTTAATTGAATATTATACAGTAATATTCGAAATTATTTTGGCTTCAAAACGCTATTTTAAAGCGTTTTGAGAAATAGTATTGAAAATAATGCATAGTTCTTACATACAATAATATAGCATAAAGCATACTACTTAAGTTTGAAGTGAGTGTAAACTCGGGGTGAATAAATTATGTAACACTCACTTCAAATATATGTTGTATGCTTTACGCTATAACATCTCTGCTTTTTTGGTTCATATGCTGTTACATAAGGTAAGTTAGTTTCAGCGAATATATAATAAAACAACTTTTTGGGTCGCATATAGCTTATAATATAAGTTACTTTAAAGATATTAACAAACTTTTTTAATGGCAGATTATGCTAATTTTATGTTTGTTTTACTTTCCCTACTACTACTGTGAACACAAGCTATAACTATTGCTGAAAGCTGGAGCTGATGGAGCTGATCTTCTTTAGCTCTAGCTCAAATTAAGCTCGTGATTTTAAAGTTTTAGAGCTGCATTTATCAGCTTAGCTCACATGTTCATCTGGAGCACAGTATTGTGAGATGTTTTAGCTAATTTTTTATTTTGTTTAAAGGATTTTTTGATTCATGTTGCAATGTCAAGCTCAGCTCAAAATATTTTGAGCTGAAAATAATTCATCTCAGCTGTGAAAATTTTTGATTAGCTCAGCTCATCTAAAGCTCGGGTTTTTCAGCTGAATTTTATCACTAGCTATAACACTTCAAACTGTGTAATGTAATGCTACAAACTATAACCTTTAACAAGAAAGAGATGGCAGTAAGGGTTCTATAAACTAACAAATTGTACATATGATAATGAAAGTAATAATTAAGATAAAAACGAAAACTACGACAAGAAGTAGAATTGAACATTGCCTAGCATTATGCTATATATTGCATATTATATTGACTATTATAGCAAAATAATAAAGCTAAAGAAAGTAATGTCGAAATTCATTTATATAAATTTTATTGTTTTTATGGAGATTTAAAAAAAATACTTAATTTTTTAGCATTATTTGCGAAATAAAAATTACTGTTGTGCTTTAACATAAAAAAAATTTAACCAAATTGTTGCGAAAATTAATATAATATATAAATTATAAATATAATTTTTTCTCAAAAATTCATTACCAAAAATTATAAAAATTTTTTAAAAAATAATTGCTTCTATATTATTTATTTATATTTATAAATATTGTTAAACGGTATATTTTTAAAAGCATATATATATTCGTACCTTAGAACTTATGGGACGTAAGGCGAGCCGGGTCCGAACAGGTACAAGTCCGAGTCCAGGTCCTTCAAAATTGAATATGTCCATGTAAAGATTCTGCTTATATGAGTCCCTAACTGTTCAGAAATGGTACCTAAATTTATAATAATTTTTCTTAATCCAACTCAAATAATTTAATGTTTATAATTAACTAAATTTTTTTTGCAATTTTACCATGTAATGAAGCTGTAATTAAGTTACATATTTTTATACGTAAACGTTTTATAATTTGGTACAGTATATTTACTCAAGAATTGCACACTTGCTTGTCTAGTAAGCAAAAATAAGGGCTAAATCTATAGCAAGTATATATCAATATCTATATAATTGAACAAAAATTAAGATAACAAATTATTATTTATCTTTTTTACCGACAGCTTCCTATTCTTGAACAAAATTACCTATATGCTTTAGACTTTCATCAATTGATTCCACTAATTGTAAGCTTTCCATTTATATTTATATATAATGTTAATTGATCAAGTTGTTTCAAACTAAATTAAATGTGGGATATTTTGTGATGGGGTGGGATAGGGTGATGTTGGTCTAGTGGTGTTTGGTGGGTTGTGGTTGGTCAGGATTGAAAAGGTTGGTCGGTATGCGATAGGGTTGGTCGGGATGCGTTGGGGTTGGTAGGGATTGGTTGGGGTGGGTATGGGTCGGTCGGGGTTGTTTGAGGTGGGTAGGGAATATTTTTGAGTAGGGTATGGCTGGTCAGGGGTGTTTTCCGGGTGGTTCCTGGTTGGTCGGGAAGGGTCCAGGTCGGTTGGGGTTGTTTCTACATGGATCGGGTTAAGGTCATTGTTGTACAGAATGTTATAAAGGAGATTAGAACGGATCAAATGAGTTTTTATTCAAATTTATAATCATTTCCTCCCGACAAAGTCGGGCTTTAACTCTAGATTATATATAAAAGTAATATTAATAAATATATGTCAAAATTCAAAATTTATATAGAAATAAATGCTTATATTATTGACAATTTTTATATGATATTTAAATTTTGAATTGTTCGTCGGTCTATCCGTCAGTCTTCATACACGTTTATATATAAATAATGATTTTCCGTTTCTTTATAATTATTTTGGGATATTGTCGATTTCTTATAAGATAATGGCATATTCCGTTATTTTACATAATTAGAGTTATCACCAAAAAGTTAGGATCATGGTTAGGGATAGGATAATTCGGTAAATACCGAATTTTTTCTCTTACTCCGAACGCTTTTATACTTATTATTATAGTATT
>JAQGAW010003084.1:0-13384 GCA_034698025.1 Phthiracarus crinitus | reverse complement strand
CAATAATACTTAGATTTATTCCTAAATATATCGAATTATATAATATTCGATAATTTTATTTGTTTATGTTAATAAAATTGTCAACCGAAACCTTAACCGAAATTGGGCGATAATTCTAACCGATAAGCGACCGAAATTTAACACTTTTCTAACCGATTTTTCACAGCCTTACTAATAATGTGGAAATAACTTACAAATAATACGTTAACGTGTATGTGATCAGTTTGCCAAACATATTACTCATTAATATTTCAAGGATTGTATGTTTATTAACCTTTGATTGAACAAAATCTTTGGGAATTTTATTCAACTAAAAATTGATAGCAATGTTTAAGTACTGACGATAGAACACAAACTGTGTGAATCTTACATTTGCTGTTACAGTTACTGTACTGAATTACACAATTGAAATGAATTGAATTGATCGCTTACAACAATAATTAGAGTGTTTAAGAGGAAAAGATTGATTATTCTGTTCAAAATATTATTGTTTATTTAAAAATTTTTATACAATTTATTAGTTGATAATATTTTTATTATTTTGTTAATTAAGATTAATGTGTGACGTATTTATTTTTAAAAAATTAAAGGAAAAAACAAAAATTTTGATATTAGATTATTTCGGTTAATGAATTAAAAGATACCCTAATTTCCCAACTATAGCCCGCGGGATATACAATGAAAAAAGTGATTTTAATTAAAAATTTGCTTGTGTGGGCTATACACAAAAAAAGTTTTGTAAAAATATTTTAGTGAGTTGACATGTAATATAAAACATATTAAAATCCTTAAACTCTTCATCATCTGAAATAATGTTGAATGAGTCAATAATATTCATATATTCTAATATATTTTGTCGAACTCTTCCTCATCTGTGCCTTCAGTATCGCTTGTAGTCTTATCGTTCAGAAATTAGGGTAAAACATTTTTTCCAAATTTTAGACTTCAGTACTAAAGATGTTTACGGGTCGGTTAACCCGACGGTTTTACCCGACGGGTTTCTTATCGGTTCGGTTCGGGTTACATTTTACCATTACTCGGTTCGGTTCGGGTTGAATTAACTTCTTATCAGTTAACCCGACTGAAACCGAAAACCCGATAATCAATTTTTGTTATGAAATTTTAAGAATTCTATATGAATTTTGACTTTATTAAACGACAAATAAGAATTTTAAAAGCATCTTATATATTGAATACATTAATTATTTTTATATTAGTAGTATTAAAAATAAATAGTAAACTCGTAGGTATTAATTTTGATACAAGTTTGTGCTTTTCAATTAAAAAACCATCTTTTTACGAATTTTATGTGCTAATTGTCGGGTTTTCGGGTTATCGGGTTTCTTGTCGGTTCGGTTCGGGTAGTTCGTGGAATTTCTCGGTTCGGTTCGGGTTAAATTTAAGATATGGCGGTTCGGGTCGGGTCGAAGTACTACTACCCGTAAACATCTTTATTCAGTACTATAACGGATGATTACTTGACTATATGGCATAAAATACTATTTTTTTAGAAATATTTGGTGGAAATTTGACAAATAGTATTTAAAACCTATGAGTTTTGTATTGGTTAATATACACTAAATTTTCAATGATGTATTGCCCTCATATTATAATTTAGACCAAAAGTTATTTTATTTATTATATAGGCAGCACTCCATGTATAGCCCGCACTTGGCATTTAGCTCTCATACATAAAAGATTTGATCTATAACTTTGTAAACTCTAACGTAATTCTATATACAGTGCATACATGGGATTCTGAAAACACAATTGGAAGAGTTAGATCCAATTTAATACAATACAGTATAGGGATAGTATCGACAAATATAACATTATTTCAGATAATATAGAATTTTATGATTTTTAATACATAATTTGTATGTTCTCAACCTAAACCATTAACTATTATTTATATACAAATAAATGGTGCAATTTTTTTATATTTATTATTTTGTTTCATAACAATTGCACAATTAAGCAATGATTAACACTATTAATTAACAAATGTTTTTTAAAGCCATATAAAGTTAATTAATCATTACTAGTAAAGGCTTTATTGATAAGAACATTCTAAAATTATGTTGGATTATATTTTTGGTTTAATAGTTTAACCAAAGGTTTGGTCTGGTTCGGATTGGATTACATCAGGGTTTCCCAAGGGGGGCCTAGCCCCCGTATACCCCCTCTCCGAAAATTGAAAAAGTTGACCCCCCCTACCCAAAATTTTGAGAGTTCAAGGACAAAAAAATTTGAAAATTAGAAAAAATTTTGGTCGTATTGTAAAAAAATTGTCCATCAAATCCGATGAGTTTTTGTGCCCCCCTTAAATTTTTGTCAAATTTTCAAAAATTTATCGTTTAAATTCGTTGTTTTTCGTGGGGGCGTGGTTTAGGCTTTCGACGGGAAAAATTTATAATAAAAAAAATTTTTAGAAAAAATTTTGGGCGAAGGCAAAAATATTGTCCGCTAAATTCGGTGAGTTTGACTCCCCCCTTGAATTTTGAAAAAAGTCGAAAGGACACCCTAGACCATCAGACCTTGGGAAACCCTGGTTTACATTATAGAAATAGCGATTTGTTTTTGTTGGTTCTATTTTTAAGATAATAGTTTGGATTTGTGTGGTTTGAGAAAAGTTGAACCGTTAGAATCTTTAATAGTAAATATACGCTAAATAGATTCACACTTGTTCTCTTTCTTTTTTATAATTAGATTAATTATTATTTTTATAATCATAAGATTCATTTTTATCAAATAGTTTAAGAATCTGTGAAATCTGTTCTAACAATTTTATAAATAAGACTTACAAAGTTACCAAATCACCTTTAATTCTTAAATATAGATGAAAGTCCAGTTATTAAGAAAAATTTCAAATTCTCATAATCGGTTTATCCCCGTTTCACCGCTTTTCACTTCGCCGCCTCCCAGTTCGCAGCCTCTTATATCCAAATAATTTATGTTAGACCCTTTATGATTCGTAAATAATTTTAAAATTTGAATCCCGACATCACAGAAAAATTATTATTTTACCACAAATTACAGAATTTATAAAATTACAAACAATAAAAACATGTTAAGTTTTTATATGACTTTGCAAAAAGCCAAATTATGGATTTGCCTTTGTCCGTCCGTCTGTCACACCCTACAATGACCCCTATCTTTATGTTTATTAAGGGATTTTAAAATTTCATTATATTTATTAAGGGATTTATTCTTTATATTAATTAAGGGATTTTACAGATCTTTATATTAATTAAGGGATTTTAAAAATTCTTTCTGGAAGGCAGTATACACAATACATATTCAACTTTACTGTATCTGTTTCGGTGATTATAATTTCACCAATATTTCACCAATGGTTCCATTGTCGATGGTTCTTAAGCGTATCTTACCATTAAGAGTGTTTGATATTACAATCTGATCACCGATATTGACTTGTCCACAATCAATTCTAACATCGGTTAAGTTTATTTTATTTTAAATTAAATTTAACTTTAATTAGGATTTTTAAAAATTTATAAAATAATATTATAATGGATAGAATAAAAAAACACCTTTTATAGAATAAAGTTATTTAAAATGTTTTATTTACTGTATAGAATAAATTTAACATTGTATTTGAATATACACAATTCTATAGATGAACATAAGCGCGCCTTAGGACTTTTGGGTTCAGGTTCGAGTCTAGATCCTTAAAATCTATTAAAGTCCGAGTTCAGGTTCGACTAAATTAAGAACTTGTCCTATTAGGTTCAGGTCCGACTCCTTAAAATTTAGGACCTGTGACTTGAATTAATAAAAATAATACTTAATTTACTCAAATACGTACCAATAATAGTTATATTTTTAAAAAAATTATTTTTGTTGTACTTTAATTATTTAAATACGCATAAGTTAAACAAGATTCTTAATAAAAATGCATTACTAACAGACGATATATATACAAAATTGCTCTGTTTTCTATAATATTATTATAATTTAGGTCCTGAGTCCAGGTCCGAGTCCCTGTCTTAAAGACTCGGAACTGGTCCGAGTTCTTGATAAATCTTCAGGTTCAGGTTCCAAAATGGTTTATAGGTCCCAGGTTCAGGTCCGAGGTTCCTTAAGGACCTTCAAAGACCCGGACCTGTTCATCTATAGTCTAGACATAACCTCATTTAAAAACAATATGTATCCAGACTGCCCCAAACCAATAATTGGCGGACAATTTAAAATTTCGTATAAGCCCTTACTTTTTTTTAAAAAATTCAAAGATAGAAACGGGTTTTAATTTAATCGAACTTCTATTAGATTTCTATTGTATAGTTGTTTCGATGCCGTTAAATTTTTTGTAACAAATCATAAGTGAAATAGAATTTAATGAATAATTTCAAGACAACAATGTTATTGATGATTTAATTTAAATAAATTGATTACTTTTTTCAAACATTAATGTTTTTGTGAAATAGGGTAGTACTTTCGTAATTTAATCGTTTTTGTTTTTAACTAATTCGTAGCTCAAATATTTGATAAAATAATATAATATTCATAACATTTGATTACCTTAAGAATTATCTTTCAAAGATAGACTTTGAAATTAATATGTTGTCAATCTCTTTCCTTATGAGCGTGACAAACAATTTTTTTAGCTATTTTTAAATATGTGCATTATGTGTGCCATTAGCTTGACAATTATTAAAGCACGTACTTTAATATCAAAGTTTTCTTTAAAATATTTGATAAATCAAAAATAATTATAACTAAAAAGTTCAATTATAACTTTATTAGTACATTTAAACTGCAAAACTTCAATTTTTAAATTAATTCTTATACAAAAACTAAACAAAAAATAAACTGTAAGATACATTAAAAAAAATTTTAAACTAATCTAATAAATTTAAAACTGTTATAGATTGGAAACATAATCTTCTGAGATATATCATGCATATTAGTGTTGTTTTACATTCAATTTTTAATTTTTCTTTTTATATTAAATTAAATTTCACTTTTCTTTCTTACTTTTACTTTTAAAAATATTTAAATTTACTTTTTAAATTATTTTTTTGTCAAAATTTTTAGTTTAACTTTTGTTTTACTTTTACTCTAAGTAAAATGAATTTTTAAAAAAATTTTTCTTTCTTTTACTTTCAAGGGTAAATTAAACTATTATTAAAACCAAAACAACACTAACTTATAGTTCTGTACTCAGTTTAGGCAAATTTTGTTTAAACATTATTATGGCATTGATTGAGATAAATATGATTAACTTAATGGTACTGCACTTCATTACGAAATTGCTAATTATATAAATTTTTGCTTTTTAAATTAAAATCTAATCTAAAATATATGATAGTTGTTTATGAAACGTAAATATAATGTTAACTATATAAAATTACGTTTGCATAATGAAATTAGTCTAACGTAAATTTAATCATCAATGGTTCTATTATTGATAGTTAATCAATACAGCTTTGTGTTGTTAACATATTTCAATAATTTCATCAAAAAATTTGATCATAATATTATGTGTTTCAGCTAAACTTAATTTTATTAACAATTCTAAAGCAATAAATTGAAATATTTTTTCCTGTTAAAATAAATCGAGTTATTGTTAAATAGGTAACGTTTTTAGCTCAAATATTGTGCCATTTTTAGTTAATCATTTGGATTTGAAAATATTGATTATGGCTGTAGTAAAATAAACATTTTTTTATCTGACTTGACAGATATATGGATTTGGGATTCTCCGTCCGTCGTCTGTCCGTCGACACACTAGCTCGACAAAAGTAATCAGCACGTATTAAAAACATTTCTTTATTTATTAAGGGATTTTTTCTTTATATTAATAAAGGGATTTTACCGATTCTCTATATTAATAAAGGGATTTTTCCTATTCTCTATATTAATGAAAGGGATTTCAATCTTTAAATTTATTAAAGGATCTTTATGTTAATAAAGGGATTTTACTGACGGCTTTGCCACGACCTATGGCCATGCCACTACATATGGCCATGCCACTACCTATGGCCATGCCACTACCTATGGCCATGCCACTACCTATGGCCATGCCACTACCTATGGCCATGCCACTACCTATGGCCATGCCACTCCAACAAAACAAATAGGGGTCTTAGTTTAAAGCTGATAAATTAAAATTTTAAGACACCTATTATATGATAAAAGTAGTAATTTTAAATATTTTAAAGAATCCTGTTTCAAATAAATACTTTTTATATTGTTGAAGTGGTACTCTATCCGGTATTTTGCGATACAGTAGATATGAATTCATAAATGTTCGTAAAAAATGATTCACATTTGTTATCTCATGACAACATTTCCTTTCAAACAGTACTTCCATATATAGATTAAGACATTTTACATAAAAATTATATAAATTTTTGAACTTTTCCATTAAATTAAACTTGTTTAATAAATTAGTGATTCAAATAGAATTATGTAAGTTTATAGTGATTAAATTCACTTTGTTATTTTAGATATTATAGGATATTAACGGATGATGACACTCGATTTCATTATTTTTCGAAATTATAGGATAATAACGGCAGATGCCATTCTATTTCGTTATTTTTCGATAATATTTAGTCCTTAATGGCAAATGCTAATCTTTTTCGAATTGGTAAAATCATTTAATTAATATAAAGATCTGTAAAATCCTAAAGAAAATTTCCCTTAATAAATATAAAGAGTGTGACGGACGGACGGACAGACAGACTGGCTGATGTACAATGTTAAATTCATATATATGCTATTAAGGAAAGTCAGTTAATGAGTAGTCAATACATCAAATAATTATTTCATAGAATGCTCATTAAAGCGAATATATATTCCTGCGTAATGTTTTGCAACGAAAATTTAATACCGACAAAGTTCATTATAGCAAACATAGATTACCGCTTATATTTATTACAGTTTATCAATATTTTTGTTATATTTTACGCATTAAGATTTATTTGGAAATTTCAACTAGAAATTATATTAAATTCTATTAAAATGCTAACAAATTATCGGTAAAATGTGTTCGATTTATTGTCGTCGTGATGAGTCACTTCATTGAAATTCGTGATATATCATATAAAAATATTTAATTTAATGTGTAATTTCTTCAATTTTCACTTTCTTTTAAAATAGGGAGTTCATGTTTTAAATTAAAACTTTTATAATTAGTGTTTAAAGATTTTTAAAAGGAATGTACATTAAAAGAAAAAAATTATTTAGACATGATATCTTATTAAAAATTTATCAGGAGTAACATAGCTAAAAATTTAAAAATTCTAAATTTTCTAATTTTTAATTATTAATTATTTATCATATTTAATTATAAATATTAAATTATCAAAACAAATTTAAGTTATTTTTTAATACAAGTGAAACAGAAATGATTTTATAAAGAAGGCATTTAATTTTACAACCATTCACACATATGGCTTTTAAACAAAAAATTGAAATGTAATTTAGCTCTTCTTGGTTTACAAATGATGATTTTTCTAATCAATGAGCTGAGAATTTTTTTTCGCTACAATAGTGATTGTAGAATGTTTTGTATAATGAGCTGTTGGTTTGTGATAAGGTGCAATCCTAGGATAGACTTCGTGATTTATTTTTATTTCAACACCACTTAAAAATTATTTTAAAACTTAGTTCTTTTTTATTGAAATTTTTTATTATTTTATTTTTATTATCCGAGTAATTTTCAAAAATACTCTTACATAACAGCTGCGACAACTTTCACTCTTGGTTTGTTTCTGCATCTAAAATTTGATACATTATTAAAAAGTTTAGTTCATTTAAGAAATATATTATATTTTATTAATAAAATTTTAAAAATAAAAAAATAAAGACTTTTAATATGCAAATATAAAAAGCAAAATATATGTAATATCTATGGAGCGGTTATTTCGGTTTTAACCGAAAAATTTTAATTTTTCAACCTTCGGTTAGAGTCAATATTGTTAACTTAAATGATAAAATAAAGCTTTTAAGTCATAGATTTTTTAACCGTATTAACTGGTTTTTATTTTTCAGACAGAAATAACCAAAAATAATAGTTTTCAACCGAAATTCATGACTTTTAATTATTTATTTTTAAATGTTAAATTGAGTTTAATTTATTTTATATTTTTTAAAAAATTCAAGAGAAATAGTTATAAGGAATTTAAATTGAAATTTATTAGTTTCTTAATTTATAATACAAATTCCTTACAATACTTTATCTATGAATAGTTTGTTAAAACTAAAAATTATGTCAAATAATGGATTAAAAATAACTTCAAAATTATATAACAAATAAAAAATTATCTTTTCGATCGCACTATTAATTTAGTTAAATAAAGCAATTGAACGATAAATGTTACAACATTTGTAAATTTAATTGAATTTTTAATAATTAATTTCATGATTATTAAGAATAAAATCTAAACTAAAATCTTATTAACGCAAAAAACAAATCGAAAACTGAACTCCAAATCATGTTTGAATTTCAATATGATGCACAACAAGTAATTCATTTAACAACTGTAACCACTACACGATTTTTGTGAAAACAAATAGTTTACCATAACTTCAAACGTGTTTTTCGCTTATTTTCCGAATTTTCCAAGAGTTACGAATGGAACCCAATTGATTATTAGAACTCAAACTTTCGTTGGGCACATGAATCTCGAATTGTAATTTAGCCGTTTTTGATCTTAAGAGACCGAGCTTATATTCATTTTGAACAAACCTTTAGAGTAATTAACATTATTAGAATTAGATGCCACCATAAAAGCCATAACAAACAATAGATGGCAGATAGGGTTACATAAACTATTATAATGTTATCTGCAAAAACTAATCTTACAATTAAAAACATTTCTTACCAAAAAATTTACAATTTCTATGAAAGCTAAAGATGTAAATAAATCTTGTTTTCAAATTTTTAATTTAATAGGAAGTATGATTACAAATGTTAACTATCAAAAATTATGATAAGTTGTTAAATGTATAGTAGTTAATGTTAGTAGTATTAAGGATGAGATTTGAACAATTATTGGAATCATTAAAGTTATTATTTGTGTTGCTATTGATATTGATGTCTAACTGTTGAGTTCATTTTATAGAATTTAAAATTAATAATAAAATTTAAAATTTAATATATTTCTAAATAATAACGTTCTTCATTGGTGTTAATCTCATTATAGTTGATATATGCATAAACATTTTCACTATCAATAGAAGAATTTACTGATTCTTTATGAACGTTAACAGAAGATATATTATTAGTTGATTTTAATTTTGTTTTGAAATTTTTGAATTTCCAGTAAATTAAAATTACTATTGATATTAATGATAATACAATCAAAATAAATGAAATGTTTAGAATTGTATTGTAGTTTATTTCATTATTAATAATGATTTCGGTTTTGTTACTTAAATTTGTGTTATTGATATTGTTGTCGAACTTTTGCGTTTCATTCCATTCATAATATTTTATAAAATCAATTTGAAATTTAGATGTTTTAAAATTTTCATTAATTTCTTCGTATTTCGTACTGGTATGAAACTCATTATAAATTAAAAGGTAATATTTGTGATCAAATGGTTGTCCTTTTTGAGAATACATTTGATTGTTAGATATATTAAAATATCTATCAGTGTTTACGTTAAACACAACATTGCCTATCAAACAGTACTTCCATAAAATGATTAGACTTTTTACATTAAAAATATATACATTTTTTGAACTTTTCCATTAACTTAATTTGTTTAATAAATTATTGATTCAAGTAGAATAATGTAAGTTTATAGTCGTTCAATTCACTTTGTTATTTTAGATATTTTAGGATATTAACGGATGATGACACTCGATTTCAGTATTTTTCGAAATTATAGGATAAAAACGGCAGATGACACACGATTTCGTTATTTTTCGAGAGTTGTCATTCTATTTCGTTATTTTTCGATATTATTTATTCATTAACGGTTGATGCCACTCTATTTCGTTATTATTTGGCAATTACGGCTTTTGCCACTTAACTTCGTCATAATATATCATTTTACCAAGTGTGGCAGATGCCATAGAAATTTTATTTTTCAATATTAAAATTTTTCATATTTTCATAAATTTTTTTGTTTTCAACAATTAAATCGACCATTTTATAGGATTTTATTCACAATGTAGGAGTCTTTATTATATTAGGCATTATTTTAAGCATTTTTACCAATTTTATTATTATAGTAAGATCTTTTAAATATTTTTCATGATTTTTATTATTATAGGAGGCAATATAAAATCCCTTAATGCGATGGCACCGATACCAGTGGTGAGTCCGCTCGATATAGAACTGGTGTTCACATACTGATTCATTAGATCTTTAAGAATGTCTAGTTTAGATCTAAATGTTATTGTTATCGGCATTTTGAGATTAATTTTTAATGTTTTCTTCTGTCTAGTTGTGCTATAATTATCACAACATATATCATATCGTTTTATAGATAACTATTTGTGAATCAATTTTTAACAATATTTATGAAATAATAATATTTATGTCAAATAAAATAATTAAATATCTTTTTACGACAGTATTTTATTTTTATAATTTAGAGCTTTCGGTGACCACTATCTCCTTCGTAAGCAATTAATTAACTAACTTTCCGAGATCTGATCAGCGAAACATTCAAAAAATAATAATAAAATACTGTAGTAAAATGTGACTCAATTAATATGAAAGTTAACATTAAAACACCGATATATTTAATAAATTACTCAATAGTAGTTAATTAAAAAAAATACAAATTTTTATCTTAGTTTCTTATTTCTTCTGACCTTTCATAACCTTAACACACAAATAAATGCTTTCATTGTTCTTGTATTATTCTTTACAATTTTCGTTACAAAATATTAAAAATTAACATAAGTTATTGAATTAAAACATAA
Source organism: Phthiracarus crinitus (assembly GCA_034698025.1). Classification (NCBI taxonomy): domain Eukaryota; kingdom Metazoa; phylum Arthropoda; class Arachnida; order Sarcoptiformes; family Phthiracaridae; genus Phthiracarus; species Phthiracarus crinitus. The sequence goes on along the minus strand of JAQGAW010003084.1, from coordinate 2,475 downwards.
AATTATTATTCAAAATGAAAAAGTATTTTCCGCACTTTATTTTACACTAATATTAATGTTAATGCTTTTAACTAATGTTGTATTTAATTATGATAATAAATGTAAAAGTTTAGTTTTTATTCTTTTTCTTTTAATTGACTTAAAGCAAAAGTTAAGTAAAATTATTTTGACTTTTAAAAAAAGTAAAAGAAAAGTCGAAAGAAAAAGTAAATTATACTAAAAATAATTAATCGTATTCTTATATTAAATTTTACACTTCAAGAAATGTAAGTTAATCCCGTAAAATCTCGGTCCTGAAATTTACTTCGTATTAACTTTAAGATTTATAAAATCATGTATTCATATAAAATTTATTACGAAAAAACTAATTTTTATTGTATTTGTAAATCGTTTAAATATAAAGCTTTAAACAAATGCAATTACAGTACTTTATTGTATTAGATTCACTTATTTATGAAACAAATTTTCTTTAATTGAAAAGTTCAAAAAATGTATGTATTTTTAATCTAATCTTTCTTAATTATTTTATGGAAGTAATTTAATGTTTGAAAGGAAATGTTGTCATAAGATAACAATTGTGAATCATTTTTTACGAACATTTATAAATTAATATCTATAACAAAATTACTCATTTGTAATTATTATTCAAATAATTTATCATTATTCGTGTGTTTACACAAATAAATTTTATCTTAAGTTAATTCTTCTTCAGAACATCCTTACAAATATCTCACTGCAAAAAAATATGCTTAAAATGAATTATTCTTCTATTAGTATCGTTAAATTATGAAACTAAAATTTAATTTAATATATACGTGCAAAACATGCATATATTAATCATTGTATGGAAGTTCTGTTTGAAAGGAAATGTTTGTTCATAATAAGATAACCAAATTTGATTCATATTCATTTATGGGTTAATGTCAAAAACAAAATGAAATACAAATTACTCATATATATAATCCGTACTACAGTAAACACTTATAAAAGTTATAATTAAGTCTTCAGAATAGACCTGAAAAAATTATAGGGACGGGACAGGACAGGATCGGGATTGACGAAACTTTTACGGGATTTTTCGGGACGAGATTGTCCCATAAAAATATCGGGATGGGACAAGATCTTAAATTTTGCTAACAAGACCCCGAAAATGTATATATGATCGAAATAATGTGCAAAATATCTTTAATGTGCAGATTAATTTTATTAATTTTCAACTTTTAAGTAACATATACATATGAAATGTATTTAATAAAAGATTTCAGTTTATTTGCGTAAAAATTTGTTAAAATAATTTTCTAACTAAAATTAAGACAATTCTCTAAATAAACACAAAATATTTTCGGCACATGACGGGACGGGACTAAAAATTATCTTAAACAGTAAACCTGACTCTCATTTTCATACTTTTTCAACCTCTACTTCCGAACATCCTAAAAATAAACGAACTGCAAAAAATATGCTCACAATACCATTTCAATTATTGATTCATTACTTATAGCAGTATATTCATAAAGTGACATATATTATATTGAATTCGAAATTTTTATTTATTTTGCTGCAATAAATTAAAGCTTTTCGAGTTATTTCTTAATTAATTAATTTAATCACTTTTTATAAGTAATTTTTGGTTAGACTCTGTCAAGATATTATGCCAATTAATACAAAACTTATATTTATTATAAGTTTATTTATTGTATACTTTAACAATGAAATACGTATCGTATTTTCTGGAAATTGGGATTTAAAATGGAGCGAACATTTTGAAGATAATTCAATCGATACAAACATTTGGAAAATAAGTAATTTTATTTGGGGTAAACTAATTTAATTTATTTACATTATGTAAAACTCTTCATTTCATAATACAATGATTCTTTAATTCTAAAATAAATTTTCTATAATTTGAATAAAAATTTTATTATTTTGAGCTCCAATATATATATAAATTAATGTTAATATTTTTTAATTTGTTCAAACAGAAAAAACTTTATATTTAAACTTATTTTCATGTTATATTAGGCTACCAATGTTTTACCGAGAATTATAAGATTGCAAACAATTCTTTGGTTTTGAAAATTTATAAAATAGCCAACAAATCTATCGAAACATTGGATTGTAAATTAAGATCTGTACAAATTCGAACAAATATTGGGTTTGTTTATGGAAAAATTGAAATCGATGCAAGTGTTGAGCATAACAATGCGGTTGTATTTATAACGCTACGTCCAATGAATGAGATATATGGGAATAATTACTCATACATTAATGGTTATATTGATATTATTCGTAACAATTACCAATATTTAAAGCATGAAAGCAAACCAACGTGGTTTTTAATACGTTACGGAAATAATATGTTGGAATATACCCATTTAATTCACACAATGAAAAAAATATTAACCACTGGTTTTCACATAATAGGTTTTGAATGGACATCAAAGCAAATGATTTGGAAAATTGATGGCAATGTTG